>WEIT01041327.1:86108-101032 GCA_013389985.1 Dryoscopus gambensis
GTCTCCACCAGTGCCCATTCTCCTGACACGCAGCACGGAGTGCCAGGGAAAAGGAACAGAAAAGTTGGCTCTCATCAGCATCTCATCATCATCTTCCTTTGTCAGAAGGCAAAATTCAGAGAAATTCTTCCGAATGGGGCATTTCTTCTCCCCAAGCTTATGCTGGAAAGAGAAGCCACACAGTCTGCTGATAGCAGCAGCCAACTTTCAGCAGCATTAATATATTAATAAATGCCCCTCTCATATCAGTGATGGATATTAGCCAAAAAAACATCAATGCACACTGAGGGAAAGCTATTTTTGTGAGAAATTTATGAAATTAAGCCTTGCCATAAAATAGGAGAAAATCTTACATCTTTCTCCAAACAAACTTTCTCAAAAACTTTTTATTTAAACCCAGTTCTCTTGTGAAATATTTTGTTTCTCAATCTTGGAAAAGGCCGCCATGTTGAGGGTTAAACTCCAAATATTATTCATTTTTCTAAGTGTACCTATTTAGCAACAATTGTCCTTTTGAATTTCCTGTGCCCAGTGCATCACTGGCAGGTTGACCAATTCTTTTTCTTTCTTTGTTTTTTCCCTTTTCTTTTTGCCCTGCACATTGTGTTACATAAAATAATGAGTCTGCCAGGAATAGGGGGCATGACACACCAGTGACTGTGTAATGAAAGCTTTGGTAGTTCATTACAAATACAGGAGGTGAATAAACCATTGTTATTGCTACAGGAATATTTTCAGTATGGATCAGAGTTTGCCTGGTTTTTTTAATGCACAGTCCAAGCTGCTTGTGCCCTAAGCTGCAAAGTACCACCACAGCAATGCTGATGATTTGGTTATTTCCAGAGAGGTTTTTTATGTGATTTCCATGAGTTTTGTCACCAGATTTGCTCACTGTGTGTGCTCTGTGCTCTGTTTTCCCCTGGCTCCGCTGCTCAGGCTCACAGCTTGTCTTTGGCACAGGCCGAGGTGCTGACTCAACATCAGAGACTTCTTCAGAATAATGAATTTCTTCTAACTGCCAAGTGTTATAGGGCACTGGATGTTGAACTGATAGGGAAAATAAAAGGGAGACCTCGAGGTGAAACTTGTGACCTATTTCCTAAGCAGCAAAAAGCCTCGAGGTGAACTTTGGCAGGTTTATCACACAGCCACAGCCTGGGAAGTGTCAGCCGGAGTTGTCAAATCTGTGAGATCACATCGCAGCAGCAAAGGAATTCAGCATTTGATACAGGCTGCAGAAATGAGGCAATAAAACAATGTCACCATAGGCAGAGCACTTGTATCTGTTACAGAAAGCTGTGCCAGAAACTCGTAGGAAATGGATCATCCTTGGAAGTTCCTGAGTCTTCCCTGCATTTCCAGCTACACTTAATCCTCCTGACAGCAGTTCCTCTGGGCTGTCTCAAAGATGTTCCTTGAGGATGGGGATTCCTGTGCTCCTTTAGATCTTCGATTCCAGTGCTTACCTGCAAATTTTCCAAATCTCCCTTGTAATTAAAGCCAAACAACCTGGATCTCAGAAAATATTTATTCCCTTCCTTTCAAAAATTTGGGAGATTTTTAAAGGTTATCCATCTTATTTTTTATAGACTGATCGACTCATTTTCTTGCCAACTTTCTTCTTTTGTTCCTCTTGTCTTCTGTTAATATAGCTCTTTATCTCATGTTTTAAGATTATAACACAGTGAATTTTCTCTGTAGAAAATCTCCTTTGTTCTTCAGGCCAGTTGTACAATTCTCAATGTTCATGCTAAATTCTAACCTTGCACCTCCAGGGTACTGCTGCCCCTTCTAACCCAATACTGCTTGTGACTTACTCCTGCTCACTGCTCCATCACTCCAGACATAAACCAAGGGGAAACACCACACCAGAACAAGATCCCAGCAAAGCCTCTATCTCCAGAACATCCTCAGCTTTGATCATGAACCACTGATAATTATCTCTTAGGTGTAGTTTTCCAGCTTGCTACAAATTCATAATCCTGGCTGATAGTGTCCTCCCTTGCTTACAGGAGCAGAAAACTCAAAGCTTGACTAAGACCAAGGAATCACTCTTGAAAACCACTTAAAAAAAGAGCAAATCTTTAGAAATAGCAGCATTCACCCCATCTAACTTAAGACACCTCCTATAATGTTAGTTTTACTTGTTTCCCTTGCAGTCAGTGGAAAGAAACAGGCACTTTTGGCACTTAACTCTGTTTATAAATCCACTTTGGATGCTCAACACCATTGACCACATTGACCAGATCTTTATTTCAAAGTAAACTTTGATGCACAAAACCACAGTGCTTGTTTGCAACACAAATTTCTAGCAAAACCTACCCCATTTCTTCAGGAATAAGTGGGGAATGGATTAATTATTCTTTCAGTTAGAACTGGGAATGGATTAATTTTTCCTTGCAGAAGTAATTCTAAGTAAATTATAAATTCACACTCAAAATATACATTTTTTATAGCAACCACCATTTTCCTTCTTTGCCGAAAAGCATCAATGTGCAACACCATGGAGTATAGAAAGTTTGCCAAAAACCAGATAAGCTCAGTTGATGCAGAAGCAGTCTGAGATGCACAACCAAAAAAGAAAAAAAAGAAGAAGAAGAAGAAAAAAAGGTCTATAAGTTACATTAGGTTCCAGCTTTCCATAAGAGAAACAAAGCTGAGATCTAGGAAACTTTAAAAGTTCTGGCCTTTTCAAAGTCATCTCTCAGTTTTGTGGTTGTGTGACTCCATTCTCATCTCAGCAGTAGCAAATGGTCCCTGTTAAATTCCCTCCTGTTTTTCCATCTCTTCCCGATGTCCTAAGGAAATAAGACTCCAGTGTTAAGTGCTCATGGATTTGTGCTCTGTAAGGGCAAGGTGGCACCTCCCTGAGTGTGTTCACACTGATGCTGCAGCAGAACATAAAACAGCGATGCTGTCATAAAATGAGCTCTTGCAGAGCTGTCTGGGGTGCTTTAAGACCTCTTTGTGCCATCCCTGCACTGCAGTCCCCATCCCATTGGTGAATTGGGGTCAGGGTCTGTGTACAGGGGAAACTCAAGCATGCCCACAAGGCAGCGACTTAAAATAAACCCTTTGGCTGGGCCAGAAATAGATTTGGGATGTGCACATGGTGTGGTGGTGTGTCTCAGCCAGCTGGGAAGGAACTTTCCTCTAACAAATGGGAAAAGGGAGTCGGAGAGGAGCCCACAATGGCTAATGTGGCACGGAGAGAGCTGGGTCACACCCTCAATTTGTGCATTCATTCCCTTCAGCCACTGAAGGCTGGGATAATTACACCCCCTACCAGGGTTTGCAGAGCTCTCAGTAATTCCAGACTCAATATTTATATTCTGCTGTAGAAACGTGTGTGTGTTTTTATATGACACAATTTCCCAAGCTTTTTCCTCCAGTGGGACATTCAGAATATCCGTGAGCAGTTCAAACGCTTTGTCTGTGCTCATTACTGTTAACAGCACAGACCCAGGTAAGGATTGCATTGATCTGTCCAATTCCCAGAAAAAGAATTAAAAATAAAAACATAAACATTGCCATTTGCCATAAGATTGGTTTAAAAGAGGAGATTTTGAGAAACAAGACTCACAAGGCAAAGCCTAAGGACAATCAAGTCAACCTAGGCACAGGAGTTTAAACTCTGAATACCTGTGAAGAGGGACAGTGGCTTCAACTGGCTGCTTTTGAGAGAGCTGCAGGAGTTTGTGGACTTTAGACACTCATCCCTGCTCTGCATTCCCACTTTGTCCCATGGATTACATGACAGGAGGACTTGGGTGTCTTCATGGAGGGTGGAAAAAATGGAAGGCTCGATGGCAAAGTCCTTCTAAACAAGGAAGAAAGAGATAAAACCAGCCAGCTGTCTGGTTTGACTCAACCAGCAATCCTTTCCCTCCCACAGCTCTCACTCCAGCAAGATTCCTCCCATCCTGTGGGGTAGAGTATCCACCAGCTCCAGAGCAAGGAGAAAAGGTCGAAAATCCTGTCAGGGTTCGTTTCCCATCCATGTAAGAGAAGAACAGTTCACTCGCATGAGAGCTGGATCATGGAATTAGATGGTGGATGACTTTGTTCACTTGTAGAGGCCTTGCATCTCTTTTTTTGCCTTTGCAGGGCAGGAGAGGAGATGGGAATCTCCTCCCCAGACCCTTCAGTTGGCCTGAAAGCAAGGGGAGAAGCCCCTTAGTCTGATGGCATCCAGCAGAACTCCTCAGGTTTGGACTCTCAGCCTCCAAGGGATTTCTGAGGCAAACTTTTAGCCTTTTGCCCCCTAAACTGCTCCAATTTGTGGGTGAAGGAGACATCTAAGATGGAAAAATGTATAATTAGCAGGCATTTTGGAATTTGCATTTTGGGAAAGGTGTGTGTCCTGGAAGGATGTGGCACTGCTCAGCTGGAGAGCAACAGGAGCTAAAGAGTGTTCCATAAATTAAGCCTGTCCCGGAAATTAATTCACTTTTCCATAATGACTGGATCACTGGAGGTGGGAGGAAAAGAAAAGTGGGTTTTCCCTGTTCTGGAAGACAAGACAAACAACAGGATTTGGCAGGTTTGAGCAAGGACATAGCTTGGACAACATTTACAGCATGAATGCAAAGAGGAGCTATGGGGCTTCAGCTGGCCTGGAATTCAGAGACTCCCAAGCTTCTTAAGGCACAGCTGGACTCCTTAAAATCAGGGACAGTTGCCACTGCCACAGAGGAGTGACATTTCTATTAGCAAAGCAGCTGCAGAGCTGGGTTGGGTTGTAATCCTGTTTCCTTTGATTATCCACCACCACTGATCCGGACAAACGAATAGTTAGGAGGGGAAAGCTAATAATCAAACAAATTATTACTGCAAAGTTTGGCTCAACTGCGCATGTTTCAGATGAGAATTATGCTTGGATTATGGTGGAAGGAAAAATGTCAGTTTATGTGAGAGAGGGAAGCTCAAGGGAAATAAAAAAGGAGCAGCTGGACATTGTTGCTGGCACACACAGGAGTTTTGGCTGACACTGTTGCACGAATTAACTGAGATCTGGACATTAGCTGGAGCTCAGCTGGCTTCCTAAATAGCTGCTTTCAAAATAAGGAATTGGCCCTCAGGGAATACCAAACCCCCTTCCAGACTGCAGCCCTTGTAGTGCCACAGAGGTCAAAGACCAGCCATGGCTTGGGTCTCCATCACTCTGCAATCACGTAGAGGTCATCAAATTGTTGATGATCATTTTGGCTTTCATGGCCAAGGAATTGCAGTGGCTGAAAAGAGCTTTCCCCCTCATGCAGCTGACACACCACGACAGAACGGGGACTGTGATTTAAGCTATTTCAAATAATAGTTTTACCAAATGTAACCTTCAGTCTTTCTTCCTCTCTGTCTGTCTCTGTGCAATGTGAGGAGTCTGAAATGGGGCTAAGATGACCAGCACATATGCAAATGGAATAAAATTATATCAATTAAATGCAGGTTTATTTCAGATTTTTGGAAGGATTGGCAGTTTGCATTATTTAGTTTGTATTTGGTAACTTCTACTCCTAAAAAGCAGTGATGTCAGGGACATACTGTGGTCACAGAAAGAAGTGAGGTGGGTGGTTATCTCTAGAATATCTCCTGCCACCTGGACATCCAATGACATGTTAGATCTGGATGGAAACTTCTTGCGCCTCATCCTACCCCAAAATATAGCTGAACTCAAACTCTTCAAGGTGTTAATGTGGCAGTGTTTGTTTTCATTGTCTATTTTAATCTGCTGGAAAGCCACATATAAAGCCTGCTACAACATTTTCCAGCCTTCTCAAAGAGATGGGGATGACAGTTCCAGGTAGGGCCATTAAGGTGGCTGAACCAGGAGTTGTTTTCATGGGATAACGTTGTTCCTTAGCCTTCCTTGCTGAAAAAATTAAGCCTCTTAGGCTTCATAGTGAAAGATTTGCTTTCCTGCCCTGGGTTGTGTTTGCAGTTCTCCTTTGAACTCTCTCCATTGTTTAGATGTTTTTCCTGAAATGTGCTCCAGAGCTGGACACATCATTTAACAAGTTTTAAACGAAGCAGTTTATAGAGGCAAGGTCACTTCCCATCTTCTACTGAATGTTCTCCGTGTACATCCAAAAGTTCCACTGGTTTTTATTTTGCAATAGTTCCCATTGAGAAAGTTATCAGTGCCTCATTTGCCACTTGCCAGATAAATTTATTCCCTCCCACACACAGAACTTAGAGTCTTGTCTCTCAGACATTTTAGCCCCAGTTTGACTTTATTAAAACAATGTTGGTTGGACTGTGAATAATTAGTCATTCCTTTCCTATTGATTATTTACTAACTTGTCTTTCTTGTGATACCAGAAAACTGAGCTCACAGAGATATTAGATTATCATGGGGTGGTTCCTAATCATTAGACAGTATTGAACCAACATTAACTTTAGCTTTTTCTCTCTTCATTGCTTTCTTGGAGCCCAGAGAACCTGAAAGATCTCTGGAAAACTGGACGGCATAAAATCATTGGCTGACAGGATAAACCACTTCCAAAAGGGTCTCTTCTGCTGACCACACAATGCTGTTTATTCTTGATGCAGGGCCCTTCATTTTCTCGTCAGGGGAACAGATAACTGTGCTGCTGTTGGCTCATTGAAAAACGTTCTGTCCAGTCTTTCCAATTCTTAATATCTAATCTTTATGGTTTTAGTACAAGACTACTCTGTCGTTCTGGTTAATCCACTTTAGATGGTTCTGGAGGCCTTTTTACTGTCAGATTTCTACTGAGTTTAAGCTAAGCAGTTTCTCAGTTCTCTATGTCCGTGCTGGTAATTTTTTCTGTGGCAGGTTCTTGCACACTGCTCTCTATTTTATTTATTGTTTTGGGTTTTGAAGACACACTTTGGTTTTTCCAGCTCTGGGGTTCCTAGTGTTTGTAGGTTCCATGTCTGCCCTTACCTCTCGACCCTTTTGCACTCAGGTACAATCTGCAGCCACCCTGGGAAAATCCAAGAAACTCCATCTCACCCCTTCGTATCTTTGCAAGTTGGCCAGCAGTTCATGGACAACTGGATTCTTTGGTTCCTGAAGGATCATCAGCACAAAGAGAAACACTTTAAAGCACACAAAACTTTCCAAAGTTTTCTTTCTGAATCTTTATGCCTGAAGATATCATTACAGACAAAAGTTAAATAACTGGTGAGATTACTTCTGTGACTCACTGCACCATGTCTGCACGGCCTGCAGAGTGGGTGAGGGCTGCCTGGGGTCCAAGGCTCACACTTCTGTCCTTCCATGTGCTCAGCCAAACTCCAAAACTCTCCAGTGTTACTGTGTGCACTCACAGGGAATCAGAGCCTTTGAGAGGTTGGGGCTCAGGGTCTCACAGTGTAGCTGGGGCTCAGCTCTTGGTCTTCTGCAGGCTCATTTGCACTGACCTTTGCAGGAGAAACGCTTTGAGTGACTCACTCATCATAAAATCTGTGAAAGAAGGGGACAATAAGCCCTAATGCACAGTCTTAAATGATAAAGATATTTTGTAGGAACTTTTGCTTGCACAGTGGTGGGTACTAAATTGCCCAGAGAGCACACAGATTGCCAGTTAGCAAAGGCCTTGATATCTTTGGCAGGATCACATAAATAATGTTTCTCCTAGAATAACATGTTCTTGAACTGTTTCTCTAGTGTATTTTCTGCACATATGCTTCCCATTAGCAGCAGACAGGGAAGTCTTACCCAAGAGCACTTGTATATCCAGTTTACAGAGGTGAAAAGGAGAATACTGAGAGGTTTCTAACATCATTTTAGGGTCTGGTTTGAAAACCTTCTGATCTGCCCCACGTTTCTCTACATTTGTGCATGTGTTAAAGGTCGTGCAGCCGGGGCACAACTTTAGGTGCTTCAGCACCAGTTCCCATAATTGTGATCTCTGTGATAATTCTGCAGGTTAGGAGTGAAGGAGAATATTAAACACAATTGTCATCCTAATAATGTTATAAAATAAAACAAAGAATCCCTCGAGGGGCTGAGGCTGAGAGAATTGGGGTTGTTCAGCCTGGAGAAGTGGAAGGATGATATTTTTGTGGCCTGAAGGTACTGAAAGAGGGAAATGCATCCTGTCCCAGCACAGCATCCAAGAGAGGTGATGCAAACCATTCCCTGGAAGTACCAACTCCTCCCTAGAGAAGAGCTGCTCCTTTGTTTTCAGATGGCTAAAAGTGAGGCTCATCATGAGCTTTACCTCACACTCAGTCCGCATTTTTCTGGTCCTCTTTCTCTTCCTGGGAGAGGATGGAATGTAACTCATCCACAGGGAATCACTTCAGCCTCACCTGAATCCCTTCGGAAGCCTCTCAGACACACACACAGGCTCATGCCAGCACTTTCCACCTTGACAAACATGCAGGACTGACACAATCTCACTCCAGGCTTGGAAACATAATTAATGGTGTGTCAGAATGACTCACAGCATCCCTGACCTCATGTTTCCCCTTCTACATCTCCACTCTGCCTCATTTTCCAGCCCCTGCCCCCGTGCAGGTGGCACACAGACCTGTCCACTCGGGGTTGTCACCCTGCCCAGTGTGGTTTCTTCTCTTCACCTCCCTTCGAGGAACTAGAGATGAGCTGCAAAATTCCATAGTTTTCAAGGTTTCTGTGTTACCAGGAAAGACTTTCATGTCATGAGCCATCTCACCTTATTCCGTATAATATATTACTTAATATTACTATTTGTGTCCATCCACAGAAGGGCAGATCTCATTTGGGCTCTTATCATCCCTTCTCTTTTATCTCAGATCTTAAGCTACACAACCTTGCCTTGTTATCTTGGTTACCTTGCTTTGGGAAAATCCAAATCCAAAATCCTCCATGTTTCCTTAACTGGGAGTTATTGATCTGTAATCCTCCTCCTCTGATCCCTCGCCTCATTCCTTTCTTATCATATGAAAAAACCCTGCTTGTTTTCTGTCACAGGGATTTTCATTATCTTCTTTTCAATCAGTATTCATGAGCTGATAGAAAACTAAGCAGGCAATGAGGACAAACCTCTTCATCTATTTGTTCCATTTTCTCAAGATCTCATCTTAGTCTTTTCCCCAGGTTTTACACATCTAAAAAAATTACTTGTTTATATGTTCTGAAGAATTTTATTGTTCTACACTCTGCTCATTCACAGAGTGACAGAGTGGTTGATGCTGGAAGGGACCTCTGGAGGGGATCTGGTCCATCCCTTCTCCACGAGGGATGATGTTCAAATCTCTGTGACAATAAGAACAAGACAAATCTCAGTATTTTCTTTGGCTACACATTTCAAAGGTTCAGTAACTTCCAGAAGCCCAGGTAATTTGATTTCTCACAGTCTCACTTCATGTGATACACCCTCAGATTCCACACAAGATAATATTTGGGGGTAAAACCTAACAGTGCAGTATTGTGATTGAAATACGTCTCCATGATTTTTTTTTTCCTGAAGTACTAAATTTTTCTATTATTGGAAGTTCTATAATCTCTCTTCCAAGACCAGCTAGGAAATTATAAGGTGCTCACAGTTCAAACTAAATAATCCATGAATTCTGCCAAAAGAGCCAAACTTACTTGCTGAAAAGGTTTTTGCCTATGTGAAAGCGTATGAACTTCTTAGGAGAAACATGATTCATGTCTTTCTTTTTTTTTATTAATGATAGTTTCTGGTGGCAATTCAAAAAATTATAAGCATTCATATCTACATGTAAACTAAGTGCCCATGATCCCTTTGTGCTGCGTTGAGATCTGGGATTTAATTCAGTTCCCTTAATATCAAGGTGCCATATTTTTGTGTCAAGGGCATCTGGGATTCCATTTCCCATCTGATAACCAGCTGCTAGTCCACAAATCTGTAGATCCTGTATAATGGCCACCTTTTCCATGTAGGTTTACCCTAAATGCCACCAGACCCCATCTTCTGACAACTCAATCAAGGGGTAAAACCTCTGGAGCTTCAGAAGTTTTGAAGATTGCATTGAGGAAAATGCACCCATTTGATCAGTTTAATTATATTCTATACTCCATGGATTGCATGGCTGGATATCCACAGATTGCAGTGGCAAACGGGACACAATTCCATGTAGAAACCCCTAAATATAATTATCTTAATCTCTTAGGTGGAACCCATCATGTATTTCTAGACAACCTGCTTCCAATCTCGCTGTCTCCAACCCATTATATTCCTTGACAAGGCAGAGTTTCAAGTAACAGCTGGAAAAAACACATGTAAAAGAAAAATACCGAATACTTTGAGGGCTGTCGGTTGGGGTTTTTTTAAGCAGAAGGTTTGGAGACCTTCCAAGGAAAGTGAAATCAGTATATGTTAGGATTTGTTCAACAGCCAAATGCTGCGGACAATTCCAATTACATGCAGAACTGAAAGGGTCACATGGAAAGGGCCAGTTTATTTCTCGTTCCAAGAAACTCCTCCAAAATAATACATGGATGCAAACACTGAAAAAGGAAACGCATTCAGTTCAAACCGCTATCAGTGTCTTTTAAGTTCAGTGTGTATGTATCGATTGTCTTTTAGTTGTAACATTTATGTATCAATTGTTTGCTTATTTTTATACTCCTTTTTATAAGAGTATTGTTATATTCCTCTATCCAACTTGAATTTAGATCTCTTCATTGTGAAGAGTTATTTACTGCCCTTGGAAAACTGATCCAGGACATGACAGATCTCACAATTGTAAAGCTGTTTATTGCATTAAGCTTAAATCAGTTTTTTTTCTTTCATATTGTTTTATCCTCCTGGTGATATTCATACAATCCTAGAATGGTTTGGAAGACACATCAAGGATCATCCAGTTCCAACTCCTCTGCATTAATAGCACTGGGTCCCTGTTTCTCTGTTGCAATTATCTGCCTCATTATTTTAAGATTACTTAGGCCCCTCCACCATTGCTGGATTAGGTTGTTCATAAAACTTTTTTCTTCATCAGTTTGAGCCTTTGCTGTTTCTCTGGATTCATTCCTGTCTGTCTCCAGGTAGAAGTTTTACATCTAGAATAATGTAGTTCACAACAGTTTTCCAGCCACAACATATCATATTTAACTACCAAGCATTAAAAACCATCTTCGTGTGGACTGCCTGCCTGTATTTTAGGATTATGATGTTGCTGTTTCCTGCACACTTAGCAACTTTCATAATGGGACAAACACGATAAGCCTCACTGCCTAAGGTCTGCCTGGCATCATCTTTAAATCAAGTGATCTCTTCTGTGAGGAGCTGCATCTATTCTGAAGAGAAATGAGGGGTTCTGCATAACCTTTTCCATCACAGATATACAGTGCCATTTGGCAAAGAAATAAGCCAGCTATTCATGAGAACAAAAACACAGTGAACTCAAAATATCCATTTTTTTTTCCCCATCTTACCACAGGTTAAAATTAGAATAAAATAATCCGCTAGATATAAACTTGGTGAACTTACAGTTTCCAGCTGCATTTTTCCTTCACCACCTGAAAATGTGGTGTTTAACTGTCCCGGATCTAGTTCTGAACCTTTTTGCCCAAATGTGAATAAGCAAGAATCCTGTGGAAACAAAGAACTTCCAGAATGTGAGGATAGTAAGTCAGGACCCTTCCGTGATATTATTTGCCAGCACAGATTTTCCCAGGACAATAAATGGAAATGCTCCAGGAGAAGAAAACAATGGTGGTGCACTGTGAAGGAATAATGGAGAAAAAGCATTTTTGGTGGTGAAAACAGCTGGGGCTGTGAGACTGCTCTTCTCATGGTACATTTGTGAAGCTGTAATCAATTCTCTAAAAAACCAGAATAACGAAGAACGGGCCATTACACAGTGACTTATTCCAAGGCCTGATCCTTTTCCAAGGGATTGTCAGCTTCACCCTGCCCTTGGTGTGAAGATGTTGGCCCTGGGCCTTTGGCTCAAGCCTAAAATTGTTCTCCAACGATGCTCCTTCCCCGGGTGGTTCTGCCATGGACTGAAATTGCAGATTCATGGTTGGTTTTTCTGCCACTGACCGCAACAGGCCGTGGCCTACAGCAGAGCCTGTATTCAGAGAGGTTAAATAACATATAAAATTTCTTTAGAGCAACACCACACCGTTCAAAATATACCAGAGGCTTTCCTTGCTATGTGGCAAATCCACATTAGCACAGCTGATCTCTTGTGCAGGGGTACAAGAAAATAGGCTTAAGAAGAAAACTTTTGATTTTCAGGGGCCACACCATTTTTTTTTAATTATTGCTAGGACTGGCACAGGGTGAAAAACACTCCAACTTTGCCGCGCTTCTTGTGAACTATCTTTAAAATTTAGGTTACAGCAAAATAGTCTCAATAGCAATTTCCATGATGACAATGCATGGCAATAAAATAGATAAGAGACAAAATGAGTCCTAGACGATGAGAAACAGAAATTAATCAGTGATCCATGGCCTTGTGGATGATAGAGAGTGAAAGCAGATTGCTTGCATTGTTTTGACGGTTTCAAATAAGGAGAAAATAGCTTATTTCAGGCTGGGGTTTAACTGGTATTTGGAAGACTTCCAGTGGTCACTGAGGGATTGAACCTTGTGCTTTAAAATAAAATACAAATGGCTTCACAAACCACTGGGAGTTTGTGCAGCCAAGGAAAAGAGGTGGGGAGGGGCTGGCAGAGGCACGCTCCTGACTCTCGTCTGGATGGGATGTTAGAGTGCACCAGTCCTTGGCTGGTGTCAAGGATTTCTTGTAAAAACAAATCTGGGGGGGCCCACAGAGCTCTCAGAGCCTTTCCTGGGTGATCTAAAAGTCCTGGCTCAGTGTCCACTGCTCTGCACACCCACTGATTCTGTAAAAGCATTCAGAAATCCTTTTTGAGCATTCAGAAATTCTTTTTTGCATTTTAACCGTGGTAAGTAACACATGCATAAGGCAGATATTCTTTAATGAGTACGAATTCCTGTGCTGTTTTCTGGGATTTATAAATACACTTACCCCATAGAGAGATTTAAAGCCCGAAAAGTTCTTAAAAAGAAAATCACTCAGAGCAATTTAAAACAAATTTTAAAAGAAAGACACGAAGGTAGGATGATGCAGATATTGATCTTGGCTGAGTTATCAGTGCCAAGAGACAGATGGCACTCACTGAGTCATGGTAATAATCACAGAGATCAGCTTTTAATGCACTGATTGTCAACATGCAGAGAAAAACATGATCAATGATCTATTGCTATTTTCTATTATTTTCAACCAATGCTGCTGGAAAACAAGGATCACTGTGCTATACACAGTGAGCGTTCAGCTGAGCATGAGCCCACGTGATGACAGAAAATACATTTTAAACTTTTTGTTCCAAATCTTTCTGCATTCTCCCCCGTATTCAGAAGTGACTCTGACACTACAGAGCCCTGCTAAGACCAAGTGCTTGTAAAAGTATCCACAGCACTTTGAGAGTGTGTGCTGTTCAAGGGAATAATATGTGAATCAGACCACGTAGGCTCGGCTTCTCTACAAATTCCGTGGGCAAACTAAGGCCAAAACATCAGTAGAAATGCAGCTGGATGCCTTCCAAGAGGTCAGGTGAGAAACCAGTGAAGTCCAGCATCCCATTCTCATAGCTGTGGGCAGGACCTGTAACAACCAGGTTCTCAGCTTCAGCGCTTCAGCCAAGAAGTTTGGTGGGTTTAAATCCTTCTCTGGTGTTTCTGAGGAGTTGTCAGCCTACCTTTCCCAGAGAAAAAGTGGAGACTTTGTGGAGACAGTCACACCACGTTAGAGACGATGGAAGAAACTTTATGACAGAAGTGGTTTTCTGCTGGAGACACACCCCAGGACCCGACCCTTTTCAGTTTTCTCTGAATCTTTCTGTGTACAAACACAGGCAATTTCAGTTCACAAGGAGGACAAGGTGGTGGGATCTGTAGCTGGAACTCCTCTGTGGACTCTCAGCAGGACTGCTTTCAGTTCAGGAATGAGGATGACACAGAACATTTCCCCACTCAAGCATTTGTGCCACAGCAAGAAGATCAAGCTGGCATCAGCAGCAAAAGAAATAATGGATGAACATGTTCAGGGCACACATTTGATTTGGAGGATTCCTGTTACTCCTGCAGTGGAGGGCAGATTACACCCCTCCTGCCCCAAAGGCTTGTTCCTAATACTCCAGGGGAGAAGCTCTGCCCCACTACACTGTAATAATCTCCCCTTTTTCCTAGCAGGCTGCTGTGGTTTTCCATTTCCTCTAGCTGGCTTGGCCACGGGGCTTTTGCATTTTTGACTCTTCCTCTTATGCAACATGAATACCAGGTATAAAGATCAAGTGGTTTGATGTCTGGCTGATGCACCACCTGGGTTTAATAACTCAGAGAGTCAGTGTGGGGCGTTAGAGGGAGATGGGCAGAGAGGGGGGTAGGATGGGCATGAGAGATGATTTCCAGATTCTTTCTCTTCCTGTTGTGTCCAGAGTTCAAAAGCAACAAATGCCAGAGTCTGCAAAATGCAGACAAAGTTTCTCTCCTTTCCTCTACTTTTGACTTTTCCCTGACACTGGACCAAGAGAGCAGTAGTAGTTTACTAACAGTGTACTAGCAGTAAACAGTAAACAGTAGAAATAGAATCAGGAAGAGCTAGAAAAATTCCCATGATGGCAGTAATTGGTTTATATAGTACAGGACGTAGGAATAAAGGAATTTGGAGTCTTTTCTGACCACGAAAGCCAACGAAGTCTAATGCAGCTTGAAATCCCTCAGGCACACCAAACAAAGCACCCAACAAGGAACAGCTGGATTAAATTTGACTTAAAAGCCACCATAATTGGCACTGGCCAGTAGTCTCCAGTACAGGGATGAGTAGGGTAATTTTCCAATGGCATAAATCATAGCCTGGTTCGAGATTTGACTCCACTACTTCAAATTCATGAGCTGATTGAGAAAGGGGCTCTGCTCTTGCTGAATGCAATAAATCAGGCCATGAAGGAACAGCCTTACATGTGCATCTCCATA
>WEIT01041332.1:849-18664 GCA_013389985.1 Dryoscopus gambensis
GAGATTTGCCTAATGCCTTGTACAAGTTCTGCTCTAATACCAGTTCTACACCAGTGTGACAGTGTTAGCTCCCACATTTGCAGCACTGGGGCACCAGCTCTACATAATTTCACTGCAAGCATTAGATCAAGATGCAGAGAGGCACTTCCAAGTACTGGAATGTTTGATGATTCATCCAAATCCTTGATTAAGACAAAGCAACCCCAAGCTACCTGTTCCACATTTCTTTTCAACACCAAACTAACACATATGGGAAAAAATGAGGCTTGTGCGCTTTTCTTGAAGGTGGGCAGGCAGGTTTTACTCAGATCTTTTTTTCATATCCAGCTCCAAGTGCAGCCACCTGGGAGCCACCTGACTCCTAGGCTTGGTGGAACTCATGGCAACTTCCCAAGCACCTCATATGCTTGTTCTAAGAAAATAGATTCAGTCTTTATCTTTAAAAGTGAAGCAACCCAGAGCTCTGCCCCATTAGCTACACAGGACAGATAAGCTCAAAAGCACTTTGGCAGGGAACGTGTATCTGACACCTCTCCTATACACGATGCCTCTCCAAATAGGTTCCTAACCTAAACCAGTCTATGATAGGACTTGGTAAAACAAAAGGGGATTTATGAAGGTATGTGGCAAAAATGCGCTGGCTGATAAGTCATGCTACACCTAGAAAACTCCCTTGAGCTTACAGTTCATCAAACTGGATGATCCCATATGTGAAGGTGGAATCTAAAACGTGGTGAAGCCTTATTTAAACAGGTAAGTGAATCCCTGCACAAAGTACAAGCCCTCTTTGGAAGCTGTGATGGAGAATCAAATGCATGTAGGCTGGGTGAGAATTCCTCATTTGCACCAGGACAGCAGTGTATAACAGCCTCCTTTGCTCTGCCTCATTCCTCACACTTGCAGAATAAAGACTCCTAAAACCTTTAAAGATGCCAGCATGGTGTTTACCCCTTGCTATAAGGAGCAGTGAGCAGCAGGATTTTGATCATGAAAATCTTCTTCAGAGTGAAATAATCACACGAAGGAGAAGAGAGAAAACAGGCTGATTGTACACGTGATAGAAAAAGATATTAAGATTTTTCTTGAACTTACGGAGTTAATTTTTGAGAAGTTGCAGAACCTCCAAGCCTTTAAGAAAATTCCCAGTATAGGATGAGCTTACACATGATCAGTTTGCCCAGCTTTGTGTTTTCCCTTTCTTACAGACCCCTTTTATGATTTTCCAGGCAAACAAAGCTGGGTATTCTTTAGAACAGGGCATCATGGCCAGGGAAGGGTTACAACAACAGATGCCCCACATTTGAAGTGCTTGTAAGCCTCTGTATGCATACAAACAAGAGATGCTGCTGAGCCTCTCTTCACATTTAAAAAAGATAAAATCAGGTCACTTAAGACAGAGAGAAGAAAGAATGAGACAAAGACAGAGCTCAGAAGTCACCACTAAGGGAACATCCTGTACCTATAAGAGTAATGCAAAAGGAAAAGTGAAATTCCTGCAGACTCCAGTTCCTGCATGAATTCCCTCTGTTGCTATGAGAATGGCTGGGGTTTTTTTCCTGCCTTTCTTTCCCCACCTACAAAACGGGGACAGCACTTACATAACCACTTTGCAAAGTGCATAGGAGGATTAGCTGGCTGTCATCCGTCATATGAGCAGACCTATGAAAGTGCAAAGGAGTATTTTTAATAAATACCTCATTACCTCGTTATATTTTGTGACTTCAATTCTTCCCAAGAAGGTCAATTGCATTTTTTTTTCTGCCATCCTCCCAAAAATGTGCAGACCCCTTAACCACCTGATCCCTGATGAGCCATCTTTACCTAAAATGACTTGCGCACAACATGATGTGCTTCTCTTGGTCAGTCACGTATGCGAGTCACAATGAGCAGTACATTAAACAATAACAGATTGATTTGTATTTTAATAATTTGACCTTGTTTGATCTGGACAGGCAATGGTGTTTTACATCCTGTCATGCTACAAACATGACAGGCTATGGATCCTTGTTATGCTGCTGTGAATATTGAGTGATTCCAGTGAAGGATTCAGAAATCTACCACGGAAACAGAAATCAAAAAAACTGCAAATAACATGGGGTATCTAAATAACTTGGAAGTGGCTGCAGCCTTACTCTTCAGGCTTTAACCTGCACAAGCTTGTGAGATTTTGTGGTCTTTGCAACTAAGGACTGGGGCAAATTTCTTTTCCATCATACGCAAAGCCTATTTCATTTGTTCTAATCACGTTGACCTGGATTCACTTGGCTTCCTCCAAGCAAAATTCACTATATGGCTCAAGAAAAAGAAAAAAAAAAAGCCCTCACAATATCTGCCAGATGTAGTGACCCTCAGCTAAAGAAAAAAAGTTCATCAACATATTATTTTATTTCTTTAGCTGATTTGCTTTTGTCTCCTAAAAGCCTTTGGGACACAAAGCCAGCACTAACTTTCCCCCCCATCACAATGCTCAGTGATAACATTAGCTGACCCACTTGAGTGCTGCAACTGAGTTATGGTAATAAATGACTGAAGGCAAATTGACTCTCCTGATTCTTCACAATGTAAGTCTCAATGATTGTGAGAAGACTTGTTTGGTTTTTATCATTATGAGGGCTTACCACTTACCAAGGGTTGCTTTCGAGGGAGAGGGAAGCTGCCATATGACCCATGTAAAGATGCTAAATAGTGATTTAGACTGTTTATTTTGCACATTACACAAAAAAAATGGCTATAATAGGACTGCAAAAACAGTGGAGGTTACTTGACACTGTTTTTCTGTCTTTGGCCAACTTGCAGTGCAGAAGGACAGGTCTGATGGACATGACACTTGGGCTATGCTGCAGAAGTGCAAAATGACAGTCTCAGAAAGCAGCTAGGAAAACGGAAAAGGATTCAGTCTAAACCCTCTCCTGTTTTTAACATGGGATTTTCCTAAAGGTGGCGCAACTGCTTTCACAAGAAATTATGGCACAACTTCCATTTCTATTTTGTCATATCATCTCCATAGCAGAACAGACTGCAGCCCCTGGCAGAATTTGCTCATACCAGAATGCAGTTCTCTGCCCTCTTTGCTTCCTTAGGTCCTTAAGTCACTACTCTAGATGACTGAATCCACTTCTGTTCCTGAAAGCCCTCTTCAAATTTCTGTTATTCCTGAGTGGAAGCCTCACTCACCTTCCTTCATCAGGCTATGACAACTGATCTTCCTCCCTCTCTTGAGTATGAGAGATACAGAAGCAGAAATAACTACTTGCTTCCATACCTTTGTGAACCATCTAGTTCCAAGCCCCCTGCCATGGGCAGGGACACCTTCCACTAGACCAGATGCTCAGAGCTGCATCCAACCTGCCCAGGGATGGAGCAGCCACAACTTCTTTGGGCAACCTGTGCCAGTGTTTCACCACCTGCACAGAAAAGAGTTGCTTCCCTATATTTAATCTAGATTTTAGATTTATCTAATCTATAAGTGCCATTACTCCTTGTCCTGTCACTCTACGTCCTTGTCAATCCTTCTCCTGTTCTCCTGTAGCCCTTTTAGGCACTGGAAGGTGCTCTAAGGTCTTCCTGGAGCCTTCTCTTCTCCTTGCTGAACAACGCCAACTCTCTCAGCCTGTTCCCATAGCAGAGGTGCTCCAGCTTTCTGAGCATTTTCACGGCCTCCTCTGGACCTGGCTCAACAGGCCCATCTCTGTCTTACGCTGGGGACCCCAGAACTCAATGCAGTACTCCAGGTGGGGAGCTTGGGCATTAACCAGAGCTAGTCTTATCAATCAAATCTGATTAGGCTAGGATGTAAATGGTTGCAAATGTGCTGCTTTGAGGAAATGAAGATGCAGTCAGATAGATCCATCTGTTCCTGCTCAAGTCTAGAGAGATATTTGTCTGATATGAGATGTAAAGAAAAATGGCACACAAGACAAGTGGCTTTGGACTAATTTTAAAGGTGCTTTCCCATTAAGTCATAAACCATTCTGCCCATTCCTTCAGGGATGGTCAGAGCTGGATGTGTCTTCCAAGGATAAGGAAGGGATGGTCTCCATCCACTGCTTACTCGTAACTGGAGGGTCCACTTCATGGTGGCATTTCATTAGGCAAAATGAAGGGAAGACAGTCACATTGATTAAATTCATTCACCAATCCATTGCTAGTAAGCTTAATTGCCAATGATGACATTTTTTTCCCACATCAGAAGGCAGTTCATGTCAACAGAGCATTTTAATGAGAACAGGAAAGCTATGTTTCAAGATCAAGGTTTTGCATACCAAGCTGGTAGAGGGGGAAGATACCTTCGTGGGTTGGGAACTCCATCAAGCAGGACAGGATTGCTCTATAAATTACATGCTGGACATGAGTTACAGTAATCTTGATCACTAGAGACTCATCAATTAGACATTTAAGAGCAGGCACATAAATAAAATACCTCCAGATTGTAGACAGATTACATGCCTGCATTCAGTTCTGTTATGGATATACTTTTCTTCATGATTCATGGTACATGGCCACTGATAAGATTTTAAAATTTAATACCCCAGGCCAGTAAGTACAGAAAGTACTTCCCAAATAATCTACTGCCAATACTGATCTGAGTTAAGGCCAGGCTATAAATGGTGCACCAGGAAATTGATTTGGATTGTCACTGTTTGTGTTTTCTTTTTCTTTCCATTTTTCCAAGATGATATAAAACAATAACCGCATTCCAGAAAAAAAAAGACAAGGAGAACATTCTTAATTTGATACTTAGTTGAGGAACAAGAGTAATTCTTCCAATGGATTAAAAGAACACCATTAAGCAGTTTAAGGACACAGTTTTGTGAATGCAAGGATACTAACATTTTACATCACTCCAGGACCTTTACTTTCAGAAAATCCTGAAGATCTTTGCAAATTAAAATTTGTAGAGAAGTGTCATACAGCAATCTGAGTAACTTGAGCAACACTGTGTGAACACAGCAGCAGGACAGTGAATTCTATGAAAAAGGCCTGGTTAATATTTTCTGAGTCAAGACCACCCACTGCCTCAAAATTAATTCAATGTTTTAATGTCTATATGATAGATGAAATATTCAGTTTGTCCAAAACTGAATATTTGAAAAGCAATTTTCAGTTCTTTAGCAGATCAAAAATCATTGCTATTTATAAATTTTTGTAGATTTGCCAAATGCTTACAACTTGGTCAATTTACTTCAAAAATTCACTTTCAGTTGTGTTCCTTAACTTTATAATTGATAAACAGAAGAGCAGCAACCAAATCTGGTGGTATACGGTCACCAGGTCTATTAGTTGGTTATTCTTTATAAACAAAATTATTTCAAGCTTTCCTTGCAAAGAAAGTCTTAGATTATAAATTTGCTCTAGGTAATTCATACTATTATTTTTCAAAATAAGTTTAAAAACTCTAAAAGAATTGAGGCATTTTAACTGACCTGAAGTACACGCATTTGTTTTGGTTTTTTTTCCCTTGGGTAATTGTTTAGGTGTCTGCTTTAGCTCTGCTTGACACATTATTTCTGCCCTCTATTTTTTGGAATCTTAGGTGAATCCCAATCTTATTTCACAGCTGCACTGCTTCATTCCTACTTGCTTCAGGCTGAGGGGAACGTGCCTGAGCAGAGCCTGAGCTCTCCTTCAACACTTCTCGGTATGTACATGTGGAACATGAGATGTGGATTAATACCAAATAACACAGCTTTAGCTGTAGGAAAGAGCCAGGCGTGGAGGAAATTGTGACTCAGAGAGGAACACTTTGTAGTAGCTCTTGGCTTCTTCAGGGCTGCTGTAACTGACTCATGGTGTGCAGCCCTTGCTGAAGGCTGTGCACTAAACTGAGTGATGCTTTCACACTTGGTGAATGTCAGCACAATTCCACTGAGTCAGAGAATCAGTGGAGGATGATGACTTGCACCTGACTTTTCCCCCCATACTCATCACTGGTAAGGCTGCATCTTGAATCTTGTATTGAGTTTTGGGTCCCTCACCACAAGAAAGACATCGAGGGGCTGGAGCGAGTCCGGAGAAGGGCAACGGAGGTGGTGAAAATTCTGGAGCATAAGTCCGGTGAGGAGCAGCTGAAGGAGCAGGAGGTGTCTAGCCTGCAGAAAAGAAGGCTCAGGGAGACCTTCTCACTCTACTGTTGTTGTAGTACTAACTACAACTACCTGAAAGGAGGTTTTAGACAGGTGGGGATTGATCTCCCAGACAAGTGATAGGACAAGAGGAAATGGCCTCCAGTCGTGCCAGGGGAAGTTTAGATTGAGTATCAGGAAAAATATTTTGACCAAAAGTGTTGTGAAGCACTGGAACAGGCTGCCAGGGGATGTAGTGGAGTCACCATCCCTGGAGGTATTTTAAAGACATGCAAATCTGGCACTTAGGGACATGGTTTAGTGGTGGAATTGGCAGTGTTATGTTAATGGATGGACTTGATGATCTTAAAGATTTTTTCCAATCTAAACAATTCTTTGATTCTAAGATGGAGTATGCCCCAGACTCTCTCTATTCCAGGTGAATGCAAGTCTTGTCCCAGGTATCACAGGACACACCAACCCTCTTACACTAGCAGGGCCACAGGCTGAGCTCCAGCTGACTCCCCAGTTCCTGACATTGTTTGGCTGTTGGTATTCCATAGGTGTGGTTTTGACCATTCCTGCTGGGTCTCACCAAAACAAATCAGCTCTGGAGAAGGTAGGAATGAGGATGTGAGCTTCTTGCTTTTGTCCGTTAGGCTATAGATACTTGTCCTTCAGGTGATAATTAAGTCCCCGGAACTCTTTTTTTTCTCTGTGTTTTTGGTTTTGTTTTGTTTGGGGTTTTTTAAAATGACATAAACACAGCTGTAGAGATCCCAAACAAGCTGTCTACTTCCAACGGAAATTTCCCTAAGCATGCAATTCTCAGTGTCTTCTCTTTTTGTGGTCATATTTATATATTTATTTTTTGTTTACCTTTTTAAAAACGTATATCCTACGGAAGCTGCACCACTGACCTACTTTTTAAAATGCATTTTAGAAATTCCTACTTCTTTAGATGTTTTAATAACAGCATTTATACTACAAAGGGTAGTCTAAGCAGATACCAGACCAGAGCAAGCATTTACCACACTGTGTGTAAAACAAAAAAACCAAAACAAAACCAAACAAAAGATCTTTATAAAAATTGGTTTTGTCAGGCTTGTGAATAATGCAAACAGTGAGCCGAATTGTGTCAAAACATAAACCAAGCAATTCTTTTTAGTGATGCAAATCTTCTGTAGCCAGCCTGAAGTCTCAGTCACAAAGGTTTTTCTGCAATATTAAAGAGCAGACCTTCCTTTCACTGCAGAGTGATAAAGAGGCACTAAGCCCTGCTCTGTTGTTAGTCACAAGTCATTTTAATGTGGGTCTGTAACACTGTGAAAGGTGACCTGCAAAAGGCAAGTGGCAGGCTATAATTCAGTGCCTTGGAAGGTAACACCAGGATCTACTAGCTGATAATTGACTTTCCTGTTATACACTTATCATCTGTAACACTTTTAGACCCTCAGTGGGTCCTTGCTAGCAGTGCCTGTGTTAATCCTTGCATTGGGGATGGAGCAGTAAACTGTTCAGAGCATGGGAATGACTCTCCCAGCCTGTCGGAAAGCAGCAGCAACAAACATGTTCCTGTGAACCCACCTCCAATTTCCAGTCACAGGCCACTAATTAATTTTTTTTTTTAATATGACAAACACTACCTGGACTCGAAATTGACTGGGATCCTGTGGTAGAAGCACAGGGTAAGATTATCTCTATCCTAAAGAATTTATAATCTGACCAGCAAAGGGGCTGGAAGAGTATTTGGGAAACACCATGGCATTTGTGCCCTGTACTCAAACACCTCCCTAAGTGCTGACACGTGGCTACTGTCAGAGACAGACAGGAGGTGAGGTGGACCTTTGATGTGCTTGATGTGAGCGTTAAGAGCAGCAAGAGAAAATCCATGCACTAAGGCCTCAAGTGATTTAGCCAGAGCCAGGTCAAGAGCCAAGCAGAGCAGAGAGCCCAGGGGTTGCAACCCAGAACTACTACAGTTCATCCAGACAGGTCTCTTCCTCCTCCTCCTCCTCCTCTCACCTCTGCAGAGTCTCAGAGAGTCTCCTAAGACTTGCGTGTGCTTTCTTTAAGAAGGAATTTCTTCCAGACTGTGGCAGGAGTAGTGACAAAGACAGTGCCTGGGCTGCTGGCACTGCTGCTCCTCCACATTTGACATTTCAGAGAGGCATGACTAGCTGGAGAAGCCAGCCTGGTTAGCAGGGATAATGAGGCGAACAGCATGTACCTGCTCCGAGCAAGCAGGGATGTGTTCACATATGTATTCCTGTTACATCTCACTTGTGGAGTTTGATATTCACCTCGGCGGGATGAGACAGCCTTTAAGGCAGCACTGCTGATAGCAGCACAGTCTGCTGGCTGCTCCTCTACACATGCAGAGCTTTAAGCAGAGAAGGAGAAGCACTGTAGTAGGCTGAGAAGACAAAATAGAGCTGGGAATTTCTGTACTGCTCCCTTCTAGCTTGGACAAAGGCACCACCAGTGGAGGAGCATGAGCCAGTGGCATTACTCAGTTTAAGAAATGCAAGAACAGACGAATCCTTGGCTTTATGCTCTGTTGCTGCCTTGATGAAAGATGTCCCACCTGTGATTCCTCATTTGCACTGTAATCCTCACCTGCCTTAGTGTGTATATTTTGGATACAGACTTTAAAGTTGTGATGGCATCAGGTTTTCAATAGAGTTTCCCCAGCCATACCTCACAGGAAATTTGTCTCTGGTTTATTTTGTAAATTTGATACACGATCTCTTCCTAAGGCAACTAGATGTGTTTTCTTTTGGAGGGCAGAAAGGAAAGGATCAAAGAAAAGGAAAGGGAAGATTTAGCAAAATCCACATTAAAAAATGCTAAATTGCAGTAGATATATGGACCCATTTTTTTTCCTCATTCTTCTTTGGTTGCTCTAACCAAAAAATGAACTAAGACTGACTCTTTCCTGGTAACTCATTTGGGATGTTGAACATGTGATGAATCCCAGAGCAATAACTTTTGTTATACTAACTTGCTATTGCTAAGCCAAATTTCACCAAAGCAAGCTGCTGGCTTTAAAAAAATGTCTTCAGCCAGGCTCAGTTCTGAACTAGACCAGGAAATTATACATAACAGTCATGTCTTCTGTAAAACAGTGAAAATATGTCTGTAAAATACATGTGAATGTAAAAATTCACCTTTGGGAGACAGCTCAACTTGAGCATCAGAATGTAGTTTATAAGGACTGCACGGGAATGCCTGTATGCAAAGGAGAAAAAAAAATTGGAAAGTATCTAGAAGTGGGCTGTGATCCTTTATTTAACTCCATCATATCTGCTTTCTTTGTGTTAGGTACTCCTAAATGCTTGTGAAGAACTGCAGCTCTTTGAAATCCTGATACCAAACTGAAAAACATCCTGTCACCTTGAATGCAATAATCAATATTGAGCCCCTTTAACATGCAGTAGCAGCTTTCAAGGTCAGTCTCCCACTGGCAATGTGGAGCCAGGATGCATGTTGCACTGCAAGTCTTTTATTTCCCTTTCCCCCCATGTATCTGAAGTAAAATATGTATGAGCTATATCTTTGTGATTTTCTCTTTTCCAATCAAATCAGATACCACAGCCCTGAAACTCAACCCCTTTCTCCCTTGATCTCTTCCCCCTTGAAAATGACCCGACTCCTTTTATCTGTTTCTCTTCTTAGTTCCTTTTCTTTCAAACTCAGGAACTCCCCCACTCAAAACACAGCATTTAGTAACATTTCTGCCAGAACTCTTCAAGTTTTCTAAGAATTCAGGTTCAATCCAACAGTTGGAATGATTACTTCTGACTCCTGCAAACTTCTGACTTCTGCAGTCCAAAATTAGGAAGATAAACTTTTATCTGCAGAATCTGAAGTAGAGCCAGGTTTGTATTATCTACTGTATATACCCACCTCAATGTTTTCAAGCATTGATGTGTCCTTGTATTGACGAATAGCAAACTAACTCAGGGTTTCTGAAGATAGATTCCTTGATAAATCATTAAGAAGAGGAGTCACTAAACCTAATTTGGACTTTCTTATGAGAGCTAGAGCTCACTGGGAAAAAAACACAACAACTGATAGACTTTCAGATATATTTGGTCCTGTTCACTTGTAGTCCAAAAAATAATTGACAGGAAGCTTAAACGACATTACATTATGTACCTTGTTAAACCAATATCTATTTAACTGAAATGTATTTCTTGGTAGGGTTGATTGTTAGGATTTTATTTAGTTTTCGTTTTGATTTTTTCTGTTTGGTTTGGGTTTTTTTGTTTGGTTGTTTGTTTTGGGTTTTTTTGTTTTGTTTTGTTTTGTTTTGTTTTTAGCTTGGTTTGGGTTTCTTAGTGTTTTTTTTGGGGGGGAGGGGTTTCTTTTAATTATTTTTTTATCCTTAAGGGAAAAAAAATAATTCTTTAGACAGGATGTCATTTGCAGCAGGGAAATAGTTACAATTTTTCTGTTTTCATGTGTGTTTCACCTTCTATGGCTATGTGGTGTGAGAAGGTGTGTTTAGGGGAACCAAACTCTGACAATCATTTTGTTCAGGGGCACAGTGCTCCTGTCTGGTGTTTTTGAAGATCTGGTGGCCTAAATTCAAGCATATCTGAAGGACATTTCTGGCTGCATGAGTGAAAAAGCCATTTTATTTCTAACTGGACTTTTTTATAAAATATGGATATTAAGTAGGGAGTTCTAATGGCAAGGGATGGCACTAAACACTGGGTATGTCATTCTCTAATGCATGTTGGCATAGATTTATTTAAATATGTATTCATACCTATGGAATGAAATTCATGAAAAGTTTTACATAAAGCTGCATGTGCAAGTGACTGTCAACATTCAGAAATATGCTTGAATGGAAATATGTATTTATGTGTATATATGGAGCACGATTCGATGTTATTCATCTATACCACCAAGACCTGTCGCCATGATCCAGTTAAAACACCTCAAACCTCTTTTGTCACTAGCATAAAAAACCAGCATTCAGGGAGCTAATGCTAAATGAATGGCCAAAATCTCTTGCCAGTATAAATGTAAGTCTTCATAAACCAGGCCTCTAGGAACAACTACACCAGAAAATCTGTCCCTGTGTAGACCAAGTTTATGCCCTCAAAGGAAAAACAAGCTCTATGGATGCTTCTACATTTCTTTCAGGTACAAGTATAATTTCTTTCCCTACTAGCTGAGGAGCCACATAGAAATAATGCAGTCACAGCTTTTCAGAGCTACTTGAGGTTGTACATAACCAATTCCCTTTCTCTTTGGTCAGCATTAAGATTTCAGTTTTAGAATTCTATCTTGCATTCCCAAAGAACCATGAATTTATGATAAAGTAAATCAGCCTTGTCTGTTAGGGTAAATCATGAACCCAGGGAAAGGCATTTCAAGACTTTTGGAAGTGTAGCAAAAAGCCCCTGCAGGTTTAAGAGGTGCTGTGCCTTAGTGGGAACACTTCTTTCCCTTGTCCAGGATGGCTTTGGCTATCAAGAGCTGAAGATCACTAGGAAAATGCTATAAGCCTTTGAACAGCTCTCTTCAGCTGTCAGAGAAGAGGACATTTACATGTTGTCCATGGTACTCAATGTTATGGAGTGCCCTTGACTACAGTCCTCAGGTTCTCCTGCAACCTGCACAGAAGAGCAAGGAAAAGTAGAGAGATGAAGTACTTTGCCCAAGGTCACTCTACAGGCTGAGGCTCAAAAGTGTTGAACTATATGTGCTGTACCTTGGAGAATAACAGCATTCAAATTTCATGGAAGAAGCCTCTGGCTAAGCAAGAGGATGCAAGAACAGATCTCAGCCTGGCCAATGTACAGCAGTTGAATTCAAAGATGTAGCCAAGCTCTGAGCCTTCCCCCCTGGTTAATGCATGATTAACAGGTCACCAGTGAACCCTTTGTCAAACTTTTCATTAATCCTGAAATAATTTCCACTTTGATTTCATTTCCACTTTCCTGGAAATATATCCATTCTTGAGACATTTAAACATACCCTGATTTCCACTGAAGACACTGAGAGAAAAGCTTATTAGCTACTTTTTAATTTGGAGCAATAAACCTCTTAGAGTTCTCAACAAAGGTTGGCATTTCTTGACGGTTTGTTGCTTAAAGCAGAGATCATCACTCACAAAAAAACACAAAGGGATAACAAATCCATAAAGAGAATGAATTTCTCTAGGATCATCTATTTTACAAGCACAGATACCACAAAAATCTACTAATTTTTACATCACTGAGATCTCTAATATCCCATATAGCCTTCCTTTCTCTTGTGACAGGGACCATGAAGGACATGTCCCTAAATGAATAGGGAAAAAAGAGCTGGGGGCTCCTGTAGGGTCTCCTGCCCTGCTCAGGCAGCCCCAATTTATCTATGTCTACCTCTGAGGTTCCTTGCTAGGCTCTGCAATCCTACTCAGGCTCCTGAGACAACTCCCCCTCTACCACAAAGCCCTTTCTGCCTTGCTCCCATCCTTTATACAACAGAATTCATTTTCCCATTTGGTATTTTATTTTGATGTTCCAGGCATAAAAAAGCAAATGGTTCCCTCAAGCCATTTTCTCTCTGTGAAACTGTGAAATAGCTTTGCAATTTTGGAACAGTTTAAAATGCATTGTTATATTGAGAAAGAAGAGGGGAGGAGGGGAGGCTTCTTTTCTGACTCTGAGCACTGAATGCAATAGGAAAAACGGATTGAAATTCTTCAAATAAGGATTTCATAGCTTCTGCAGCTATCAAGGCGGATGGCTCCCTATTTGCATACTGCCATCTATATAAAAGAAATGAGACTCAACGGTTTTATTATAATTATATAGCTCGGGTTTTAGTATTAATAAGCCTATTGTTATCACCATTGCCTTTCGAAAAAACCTCCACATTTCTGTCATACAAACTGAAATATTGCAATTTATTTTTAAGACACGTACTAAAACCATAAATCCTTTCCAAAGATTCTTCTTGGTTTCTTGTTCAGCACTGAACTAGTTTGCTGGAGATTATCACCAAGGACTGTGTTTGATCATTGTGTTTTTCAATATTCCCTTGCTTGCTGAGTGCTTTATTTAAAATTCACAGCAGAGGGGAGATGCATACTTTAAAGATGGTATCAGTGCCATTTTCTGTGGGACTTCAGGCAGTTTCTAGGTGCCTGTGTTGATGTTCTATTAAAATGGAGCATCCTTCATTGAGCCACAAAAAAAGGTGACTGATAATTAAGGTGAAAATGCTGCTCTCCAGTCTATGCTGCAGAACTCTTATCAGGCATGTAAACTCTTATCAGGTACTTTCTTATCTCTCCTCTTGGGCATCCTCTGCTGGAAACCCACACCAAACTCCCATGACATCAACGGGCGCTCTACTTTTGGTGATGTGAAAACACAATAGCTGCTGGAGTCTCCAGAGTGTGGCTCTGCAAGCACACTTGTTACAGAGCATCTGGCCAGAGCCACTCAGACCACTGGGTGGTGGTCCAGGGAAGACCCTGGTGCCAAGGTATAACATCTCTGCTAGGGTGAGTGTGTTCCATTCTCCCAAGCTCCCCCTGCTCCGTAGTTCGAATATTGTTCTGTTACAGGTTTATGTTCTCCCCTCCCCAAGTTATGTAATCCCTATAATTATGCATATACTCTAGAAAGTTCTGTTCTATTCGATGTACCATTGGGCTTTTCAAATCAAACCCTCCCCTGAGATTGTTCTATTGGCTATTACCCCATATTTGCCTCTGCTCTATTGGTTATTGTCCTCTGTACCGCCTTTCCCCGCCCCTGGATAAAAGCAGGGGCGACCATTTCTTCTTTGTGCTCCTCGTTTTCCTGTCCTTCTGGTCCCCTGCGTGGGAATAAAGGATTGGGATGTCAGCCAAAGAGACTCTCTCTCCTCCTTTGTCACCGACGCTATTTTACACCCGCCTGCAGTTCGCTCCTCGTAAGGAGCTGGCGACGCCTGCGAAGCCGCTCTCGCCCCTGCCGCGCGGGACACCTCGAGTAGGAAAGACGCCTGCATAGCCCCCGGGCAGCTGGGCGGCTTGGGTCACACACTGTGGTCAGGGACATGGTACACAGAAAGAAAATGTAAAAGGAAAAAAATCAGTGCCTTTTGAGGCTGATATAATGTATGAAAGCGTACTACTACGTATATAAATATTGTTCATATATAACAAAGTTGCTTGTTTGGTGTCACAGCCAGAAGGAGAAGTTACGCCTTAGAGATGAAATGCTTCAGCCTCAAATATTCACAGGGACACATTCTGGTGAGGTAAAATAAGTTTCTTCTTCCAGGGTAGAAAAATCTGAATCAGACTGTGTCTCAGTTTCAGATACTTTTTTTTTTGCATAGGAAAACAGAATCATAACTTTTTCAAGCGGATAATACAAGGGAGCTTTGTGGAGAAGGTCACAGTCATAAAAGCGGGGGTTTATCCAAGCTAAATCTCTGCATGCCAGTCACTTCAGCTTCAGAAATATCAGCAGGTCCTATTTGCCATCTCATGGCTGATCGCAATCCATTTCTTATGGGCATAGTGATAGAAGTGGGTTTTCAGGGAGAGGTTGAAGAAGGACAGATATTTGAGGTATTTGAGGGAGGAGGGCAGAGGCTTTGAACACCACAAGAGGTTTGAACGTAAGATGATGTGAAAGAGAGCTATCAAAAGTCATGAAAGGTGGATGAGGAGAGTGGGCAAGAGAGGTTTTACAGCCAAACAACACTAAAGAAAAATTTCTGGAGCAGGCAGAGAAGACAGGGAAATGGTATGGCAGGGAAGGGGTTACTGCAATCAAGAAAAGAGATAGAGTAGCTTCATGGTGACTTTTGTACAATTATCAAGCTCGCAAGAAACTAATTCTGAGCATATGGCTGAATGAAACTTTGATAATACCCTTTTGTTGGGATTTTGCCCTAAGACCTTACTTGAATGTCTCTGGATTGTCTGAATTCCCCTTAAACACTGAAATTGGCACAATTGTAGGAAATGCAAGCCCTAAGCATTTTCATTTTCTAGAAACCCATACTGTTAGACCACTGGACCACAGGTATATTTTTGAAGAGCTATAGTGTAGGAGTTACTAGGCACATGACCATTTTATACTGTTTTTCATGGCAACCACATGACTGCAACGCTGTCTGATGCTTTCCTTGAACAAATTACCACTGAGATTTACTCCTCTCCACAAAAACAGTTCTAGCTCATTCTTCACCTACCATGAAAAAGACCTAAAGTCTAGATTTATCATGTCCCTGCTTACTTGTCAGCTTGCATTATCCTGACAGAATACAAAAAAACTTGAACATATACCCTCTAGTAAAGAATTCACAGTCCCAATGTGGGAAGGATTAAGCATCATAATAGCCAAACCAAACAATTTCTTAGGGGGTTCACATAAAGTCTGTCAAACATCTTCCATAGCTCTGAGAAGAAAAACAAATGCAAATGTAAATCACCTCTAGGAAAGGCAAATTCTTCTAGGTGTCCAAATGCACTAAATCAATCTCTTTATTTCATTTGGGCAGAGTCCACAAGCTTTCACCAGCTAAAGAACCACGAGATGAGAGAGCGGATGGTTTGGCATATTTTATCAAAAGTTCCCAAGGCAGTTTACTAAACTGAAGGTACTTTAATAGAATTCAACTTAGCTGAAAGAACTTGAACAAGGAAAGAAAAAAATAGGATTAAGGTTTGGACCACTGCTGAAGAAACTCCATCTTACGCATCATCTATAATCACATTTTGAGAATTTTATTTGTGACTTAACATGTAAATGCTTGGACCCAAATTGGCATCCAGCATAATATACAGTTATTAGCTATGTCCACTGGGAGACTTAGCCAAAATGAACACCAGATACAGAAACTTAACTTCAAGTTAGTTTGGAAGAATCTGGACCCATTGACTCTCAGGAAGCAGCACAGGTATGGTCATATGCATTACTGAAGAAACTGCACCCAGCAGGCTGAAGAAGACCTTATTCTTTGTCATGTCTTCAGACACTCCTAAATCAACAAATTTCTCTCAGTATCAAAGAAAAAAAGATAAGCACTGGAGGAGTCCTTGATAAAAGAGTTCCTGTTTCAGTTTCAACTTCAAAGGTCTGTTCCTTCATTATGGGGTTAACTTATATCACAGAGAAATACCCATGGCACTAAGTGAAATATGTCTGCTAGCAGAGGAACTATCAAAGGAAGTGACAGCAAAATTTACTGTCTGAAAGCAGAAGCTAATTAAATTCAGACTAAAGCTGTTTAAACTCACAGAACAGTAAGAATAGTTCTAAACTTGCCAAAAACTCCAGTAGAGTGACCAATACACCATATTTTGGCATTGACTGAGAAATTCCCAACCGCACAAATACTTAATATGTTGCAACTCAGAAAAGACACGACTCAGGGGAATGCTGCAGTCCTTGTTATGAAATAGATGCCACTGATGTGGCTATTCTGGCTTTCTTCACTATGAGTCCTTTAACTTGTCCAAGTCTTTGATGCAGAGAGCTCCTGTTCACTCTCGCTATTTGTTAGACTTGAGACAACCTTTATGTGTCTGCTCTCTTCCATCTCATAACCTGCCTTAGGCTGAGAACTCTTCTGGGGACACTGTGTCTGTGTATGAGTCCACAGCTCAGAGATGCGCTCCTGTGTGGGAGAAAGCATCACTGTAATTCCAGTGGAATCCATTTGTAACAGTTTTGTTTTCCTGCTCCTCTTCTCAGATATATCTCTCAGTAACTTTCCCTGTGTTAGTTAATGCAGCAAATGAGATTACACTATCTGCTACTGTGGATATGCTCAGACAGCATGCTGCCCATGTTCTCAATGTCGCTCTCCACCATCCTCCCCCATTCTTGCTAACTTAAACCTTTCAAAACCTCTAGTCAACATGGAATGATCTATTACTAATCTCTGACAAATCCTTTGTTAATCCTTCGTCACTTGTGGCCCAATAAGTTCCTACTGGAGCCAAAGGGAATTTGACTCAAAAAGACATGAATTTATGGCCACAATGCACAGACAGCATTCGAATATGGAGTAAAAATAGATCTGATTCCTGCCAAACAGAATTCCAGAGAAATGGGCAGACTGGGATGCTTGCTGTCTTCTAGAGGATTAATGGGTCTCATGCTATATTGTAAGAATGACAAAGCTGGCCCTCAAACACATCATATTTTTTTGTTAGAGAGCAGTAAAAATTCTATGAGGATTTATAATTTGCTAAGATTAACTTCCTTTCCTAAACTGTTTTCCTCCATTTTTAGATAGTGTTTCCTGGTATGAAGTTTTAAAAGTCATCCTTGCTCATTTTTTTAGATTCTAAGATTTATTTCCTATTTTTTATTCCACATCTTCCAATCACTGCCAGGAGGAGCAATCTGGAATCAAGGTTTTCTTACTCTATATTCTGGACAGGCAAATATTTCAAGAAAATATTCTGCAAACAATATGTACTGTCTGGATCTAAGAAAAGATTAAATAAACACAGAAGAAGAAGGGTGAAAATGAGGGAGTGAGATCACAAAATGAAAAAATTATCTGGCACAATGAGCTTCAATTTACTTTTCCTTTCATTAATGTGAAAAGATGTTATTAAGAAGCATGAAAATCTCTATGCTCTGATGGTTGTCACATTGAAAACTGTAGTTGGTACCTTAAATCTGAAAAGCCAGAAGTCTGAGTGCAATTCCAAGTGTAAGGTGAAGGACAGACCTAATTTCTGTTGCTTTGGAGTTATAATTTTCTAACATGCAAGTTGTATCCCTGGG
>WEIT01041333.1:3170-22241 GCA_013389985.1 Dryoscopus gambensis
ACTAGATATTTTTCACACTTCAGCAGCATGGTTTAGTTATAGATAGTCATTCCTACTGATCAAGGATCCCATGCAGCAGCATCAGTGCTGGGCACATATGGAGAAAAGAGTGCAGTTTAACATTCGCATTTGGCACTCTCAGTAGGATTCATCTGATTTGCAAAGGAGGCAGACAAGAGATACAGCCATTAATAAAGATGATTCACTATAGTAGATGATCTTTGAAGCCTATACTTAAAAAGATCAGATCTACTTATATCTCTGAATTCTGCAACTATTTTTAAACATTTATGGCAAGTAACTAAGCTGTTAAGATGTAATAATAACACAATAATTAAAATACAATGACACCCCAAAACCTAGATATAGTCCCTTGATTCCCTTGATTTGCAGGAAGTTTTCAATAGAAAAAAATATTGATGTGGTCTAGATTAAGAGTTGTTTGGATAACACCCAGCTCCCTGGAGTTCTAGTTAAGGATTCCACTGCACTGTTGGATCAGATTTCACAGGATGAGGTTAAAGAGGCAAATTACTTCTTTAAACTGCCAGTGGTCCCCAGAAAGAAATGGCTTGGGGTTTATTTTTATGAAAATGTATGGATCTCTCAGCAAAAAGAAAAATTTAGGAAATACTGAAATTATAGTTTTGAAGAGAAGTTCAATGGCCTTTGCATAAACAGAAATAAAATGGACCTGAGGAACACCAAAACAGTTTTCTTGTTATATGTTAATCACAGCACTTAGTGTCATATTCAGTTGATAATAAGGGGCAGATAAACTTAAATGACTAACAGATCTGCGCAAAGAAGGATACCAAACAACTCTGGGTGTTTTTGGGTTTTTTTTGGCCCAGTGTACAAAACTGGTCAGTACTCTAGTTTCTTCCACCCTAAAAATTAAGTTGTGGCTGATTAAGAAATCTCCCAACATAGTTTGAATCAGACTCCAGCCCAATGATAGCAACTAAGGTGTACACTAATCACAGATTAATTTGTGGAAAAACAATGCAGCATTTCTGGTGTTCAGTAAAGCCCCAAGACACTTTTATATGCTCTGTGTTCATTCTTTCTGCTGTCAGTCTCAATCATAGGCAAGATGCAAAGCTTTTGGTTTGTTCAGGTCTGGCCAATCTTACCTTAGTTTGAGACTAGAGACAAGTGTAGTTCCACTGAAGCTGTTGGCATGGCACTTGCAAGATACTTACCATAGGAATAAGAGACAAAAGATATTTTTGGATATAGAGTATTTTGTCATTGTTTTTAAGAATGCTTCCACAAGCCAGAGCAGCTCCCAAAACAAAAATATGAAATATTTTTTTCAGATGAAAAAAAATCAAATGTATTCCCCTACTTTGTACACTTTTTAAGTTTTAGGAAATTTTTAAAAATTCTGTATGAGGAAAAGATGGTGACATATCTTTCTGAAAATCTGCATTGATTTTCATTGCTCCCTGAATAGTTTAAATTAATCCCACATGTGCACAAGCCATTTTGCTGCTACTCCTGCTGCTTGCTGTATGCCAGCACAGTCAAATACTAACAAGTGTGCAGCCATGTCTTTTCTGAACAGAGCAGCACAGACAGCTGCCATCAAAGAGCAGACGTTCATGTCTGCTTGCTGAGGATTTATTTAGCTTTCAGCTCTATGTACAGATGAACGGATGAACAAGAAGGAATTACCCCCTTGATGGCTTTATTTCACCTACTCTACTGCATTTTATTTGGATAAATTCTGAACTTTTATATATTTTTGAATATCTCTAACCAAAACCCCACTTCCCCTCCCTACTTTTCCTCATTTTTGTTTTCTTTATCATTTTGCTTTTATCTTCTCTCCCAGTTTCTCATGACTCATGTAATTTTCATTACATTACCAGTTCTGAAAACAGTGAAAAATCTGTCAAGAATGGATGTAAATGAGATGTAATAGAAGAACACTTGGGATTTATTTCAGCAATCTGTGTAATATTAAAGAGATAAGGAGGGGAAAGAGAATGCTTGTTTGATATATGGTGAAAGACAACACTAGACAAAGTGGACAACGATATATAAAGACAATTTATTCCTTCCAAACATGGTCTGCTCAGATTAGCATGTTCAATCAAACCTTTACCACCTATAAAATTGTGCCAGATGTGACGTTTTTAAAAATGGCAAGGCAGGATTTGTTCATGAAAATCTTCTGCAGTTATTGACATTATTATTTATTCTGAACAATTTATATGCTTGGTTCTTTATTTTAAAAAGTAAAAAGCACAGATCTTGGCTTGAAGATTTTATGATGATGAGCCTTTCTGCAGTAAATCAAGTGGGTAGACCTCTACTGATGTTAATATGTCTCCACATGAGGCCAGACATCTGCTGCCATAGGCAACTTGCAAGGTCAGGTCTTTCTTAAAAATTCAAAATAATAAATGAAATAAACCATCAGATTTGTTTCAAAAGAATAAAAATGAACCCAACTCCTCACATATATTTTGACATCTTTTAATTTTAACATACATTATTTAAAAAAAAAAATCCATTTGGAAGTGAATATGCTATTCATGTCTTGCAAATTCAGTAGTGGTGTTTCCACTCTTTGGCAGGTGCTCATAACGCAGGAGTTTGACAGACGCCAGTTTTCTTCATATGAGAATTCTAATTGCTCACAGCTGTGTAACAAACAGTTACCAACACTCTCCCCCAAGCCAGAGCCTAGCAGACTTCATCACAGCAGGAAACTATGCAGGAAAGATGCAAAAGTCTGGAGAAATCCTAGGTGGGAGAACAAGAAAGAGCATAGGACCTGAAGTACAACAAGTCAGCAATCGCACGTGGAATGATTTGGCAGCAAGGACCAATCATGCTGAATCACATGGCAGGTCCACTACCAAAGCAGACAACGTAGGAACAAATGAATCGTTAAGAAGCATATGAAATGTGTGGGCTTGAAAAGCAAAACTTTGGCTATGAAGAATGTTTTGGAGTTACAAACCTGGATATGTTCAGCAGAATAAGGCTTGAGCATGAAAAAAAATAATTCCTTTGAAAATCTTCACTAGTACGAAAAGGTTACAGCTCTTAAAATGTATTTATTTATTAAATCAAAAGTTCCCATCATTTATCAACATCTCTAACTGTGGTTCTAAGTGATGCTTTCTGGTTGCTGATAATAATGCAAGCGTGGTAATGTTCTACTGAATTAGGCTGAAGATTACCAGAAGAATAAAAACCAGTGTCAGGTGTGGTACTATATTTCCCACTCCTGTTCTTAATAAATGCCTGCCTTACCCACATGGTTCTCCCTTCCCCGCCCCTAGTCCTGGCCACTCCCTCGGGTTCTCCCTGTTAGTCCCAATACCCCAGCTCCGCCCATGTACCGCCCCTGTGCCCTGGGACCATTAGTCCATGTGCTCTCTCCGCCCCCCTCATCCCCATATAAAATCCAGTCCCACGCTGTCTCAGTTCCTCTCTGCCTCGGGGAACCAGGATGTCGCAGTGTGGCTCTCTGCCTTTGGGACCACGTGACTAAAGATCCTCTGAAGCCCCCACGCAGGGAGCCTTCTCACCTCCTTTATCGCCACCGTGTTGTGGAAGCTGAGAGCTGGCTGAGGCCATGCAGGGCAGCCCGGAAGGGCTGCGGGAAGCGGGAACAGCTGCTCTCCTGAAGAAAGCCCCACAGCACTCTCCGGGAAGGTCTCTGGCTTGCCATACCATCGCAGGGAAACCACAAACCACAACAGTCAGGAAACACAGAACTAAGAAATAACACCAGAAGAATATTTATTTTATGGAAGACAAATAAAGAGCCAAAATTCTCACCTTTTGAATCCAACTGAAATACCAGTAGATTTAAAGCATTGTTTGTAATACCGATATCTTTTCTTCAACCCTGCTGTAAATTATGTATTGCTATATGCATAGAATAGGGAAATTCTTAGATACGTATGAAATATGAATATTTGTGTTTGCTTCCAGCTTGGCTTTACAGTCAGAAGAAACTCAGATGACTAGACCTGTGTCACACTGACTTAGCAATGTGCCAAGATTAGAAATTGTTGATATGTTATTGTAAAACAATTCTATCAGACTCCTCTCTTTGTTTCATGCTGAATGCCTTTTTGATTTTTTATGTTGTATTGTATACTGACAAAGAACCTCCTGAACAAATCATAGAATCATCAGGCTCTAAGCTACTAGTAACTCCCTCTCACCATGGTAAAGGTGGTTTCTGCCTCCCTATTATGTATCTGCCATAGCTTTTCTATGTAAGAAAATGATCAGGAATTCAGAGCCCATTATACCTTCAGTGTGTAACCTAGTCATAAAAAATAGTTGCAAACTGCCTGTTTGAAGGTTTTGTGTTAGAGATCACATCTACTTTGCTATAGGGAGTCTGGATGTGGAAGCCCAGAGTAATAGTAATTCTACATTTCTGAAATCTCTATGCTTTGTTGCCAACAGAGCTGAGTCAGCCACCTCTCATACGCAGTCAAAATACAGCCTAAGTTACTCTCATTCACCACGTATGACATGAAGCCTCAGTCAGCTTGTCCTGTAGGAGTTGGGTATCTTGCTCAAGCCATCTATCTTTGTCAATACAGAGAAATAAGTGCACTGGCAGAATGGGTGCAACTATTTTCAGTAATGGTTTCAGTAACATGAACTGTCATCTGATTGCCCTTATCTTTCTCCAGCAGTTGCACTGCAGGCTGAAGAGACTGACTTCAATTTGACACCCAATTACTGTTAATTAAAATCAACCAAAATAAAATCCACTACTATTAACAGAAACTGCAAGCAAAATGAAATCTCTGTGATTTCCCCCTTATCAAGCTACTAAAAAGCAGTTCTTCTCTTTTAACACCCTTATTCAGGAGAAATTTTTAAAAATTAAAAAAAATCATCCATTTTAATATTGCCTGTTTCTTCTTTATGGGTTGCAAGTGAAGAGTTTGTCTATGCGAATAAAATAATTAGCATAAAAATATCACAAATATTTGTAGGTAAGATCTTACCTACACTAATTTGATGGCTTTTAAGGAGAAATAGACTGAAAGACTGAAAGCAGTGCACAGGCACGGTCTGATACTGTCCATACCAGCAAAATCAAGACTGTATGATAAATGATATTGCATAGGCAGTTACCTCTACTTTGTTTCAGTTTTAGAACAACAAAAATATGTTTAAAGTTATTTTCTCTAGCTCCACATTTTTAAATAGGTTTATACTTTTCCTAACACTTAAATTTTTAGCTTCATAATGGTTCTTTAATACTGCACTTTAAAACAATAATGCAGTTAGTTCCTTAGGTGGAAAAGGCTTCTCCAGGGATGAATTTTTCACTTCTACCTACCATGTCATACCATACCATACAGTTCCTATCATAATACAGCCTTACTCCTGTGTTGAATCTTTTCCATGCGATAGACCAAATATGGAATGTTCAATGATTTTCTTTGAACTCTCCATGCTAAACAATATTCACGCACAGTAGAGATAATTGCTATCCTTCAATTCATCAAATCATTTGCATTTTACCCTCTAGAGCTTTAATTTCAGTTATCTGGTAAAGCTAACTATTTGAGATTTGCAAACATCCCCACTAAGCTTAACCCATCATTTTCTCAGGAGACAGGGAAAAATGTATTGCTGTACACATATATATTCCAATTTCGTATATCTGTTTCCAATTTATACTGAAATCCTTTTTTTCCTTCACAAAATATTCTTAATCAGGAATTTGCACAGCAATCAGTGGAAGAATTTTGGTAATTTACCAAAGGTAAGCTTACTTTGAATAATTTCCAGAAGTACTCCAAGAGATGTATAGAAAGTTCCTCTTCACAAAGTACAAAAGCATCTCACAACAGTGTTAGTCTAAGAATACTTGCTGTGTAGGAAGTGGATTTAAAGCAGAAAATCAGTAGAAAATATGTATTAGCATAAAATAGTTGCTTTTGGGTGCAGTAAGGAATGAGTATTTCTTGTTTCAAGCAAAGCTTCTCTTATCAGATAATTCAAGAGACATGTAAGTAATCTGTGGACATCTAGAAGTTCTTGCAGCCAAAGAGAATAATCAGCTTCACAATTAGGCTATGATTCACATTAGGTTCAGGGTATCTCTTGAATTTTTCATGGATATACTTTTGACATATTTCTGTCAGCTGAGTCCATACAGTGTTTTTCGGCTGTCAACAAGACAGGTCAAGAAAGCAGTTGTCAAGTTTATGTTTCCTGACAATTTTCATTTCTCACCTCATTGACAGACAGGTTTTCCTGCTTAGACAAACACATTTCAGTAGTTTCTATCAAGGTCTTTTGTACTTGTGATGTTTAGTTTAAAATTAAAATATTCAATATTTGACAATCTCATCAGAAACCTCCTCAAGCCCTGTGTTTACCCAAGATGTAAATCAAGGTGGTTTTGATTTTAAATCAATTTTGGGCTTTTAACTGGTACTATATTTTACAGTAATTTTTCACCATTCAGGAAACATCACATCTGCCACTCTGGTAGAAATGTTTTGTTACCCTTTTAATGTAGTCACACCTGGCCACTGGCCATATGATTTTACAGACAACCCATAACTTACCTCATATGAAGGAAGCAGAAATAAATGCAGCTACTAGATTTGCTGTATGTTATTAAAAACAATTATGGTAATTGCAATCAGGGGAGGAACTAAAACCCTTCAATGTCCTTTTAAGAACTAACTGGTATTCTGCTGTCTACAAAAATCAACCCTTAAAAAACAAAAAAAACCCTTATAATTAAAGTGAGATTTCCAACTAAAGTGAGATTTCAAAATCAACATTTTTATGGAAGGAGACTTTAATGTGGAGAAAGGAGGACAGCGAAGTGAACTCTGCACAAAAATGTCTCCCACACAGTGCACTTAAGCACATTTTTCCCAGTGCAGAACATCTGAACTAATATATGGCCTTGGCTTTTTTCTTTCTGACACCTAGAAGAATCAATGCTGGTCACATGTATGCAAATAGATATTTCAGGCCTGCGAGGTTTTTCTGAGGTTATTGATAACATAATGAGAAAAACCTTTTAGAACATTAATGTACCATAAATGACCTTTCAAAAAGCTTAAAGCTTCAAAGGTATACCAAATATGATAACACAGCACTGCCGAAGTGCATCTGCTCTCAGAGTACTCCCTGTCAGTGCTGGAATCCATTGCTTCAGTATCCATCCCATGACAGGAGTGACGGCAGATCTGAACTTGGACATCACAGTTTGCCACAGGACACCAAAATGTCAAACAGTATGTTTGCACTAATTTCATCTTGTTTTACTTGGAATGCAATAAAGAAAGACTTAAGTTTCAGCCTTGAAACTGCCCATGTGAAGGAGCAGTAATTTCATTCTTTCACTTAAAACAAATAGCTTGTCGTTTGCTGGGAATCTTTAATGGGTCTAGAGGACAGATTTAGTAAATCTTAATTGCTATCCTTTGTATAATCCTATCTGATATCCTTAAGCTTCCTTCTCAGAAAATAAAGATGCATTATAGCTTTGCTGGAGAATCTGAGCATCTATTCTGTTCTTTTACTTGAAAAACTAATTCATTTTATTGCTACATTGCTGACTACCAACTAAATAGTAACTGGAAATACATCTCTGTGAATAAATACCAAAATATTCTCTAGGGTTAATAAAAGCCTTTCTTTAAAAAACTCTAAGTAATGACTTTTAAATTGTTTCTCTCTCTGTGAAAGTTAGTTACCCCCTTCTTTTAAAAGTAAGCCATGTACTATCAAAGGGAGCATAAGTTATACTGTGAAGTTTTCCAAGTAGTAAAGTTCTGTAATTCTTATGTATGCACTTTCCCACTTTCATGTACCATGATGGGAAGATCCATATTTTTGGTCTAAATCAGATGTAATTGAGCTGGTGTGGGTGTGGCAATGCTCACTCTGTACTTGGCACTGGTGAGGCCACACCTCAAGTGTTGTGTCCAGTTTTGGCCCCTCACTACAAGAAAGACACTGAGGTGCTGGAAAAAGTCCAGAGAGTCTAGAAAGTGAGTTATATGAGAAGTGGTTGAGGGAGTTGTCACATTCAGTCTGCAGAAAGGAAGGCTCAGGGGAGACCTTATCACTCTCTACAATCACCTGAAAGGAGACTCTGGCCAGGTGGGAGTCAGCCTTTTCTCCTAGGGAGCCAGAGACAGAACAAGAAGAAATGGTCTCAAGTTGCAACAGGGTAGGTTCAGGTTGGACATCAGGAAGAATTTCTTCACTGAAGGTGTGGTCAGGCATTGGAATGGGCTGTCCAGGGGGGTGGTGGAGTCATCAGTCCTGGAGGTATTCAAGAAATGACTGGACGTGGCACTTAGTGCTATGGTTTAGTTGACGTGGTGGTATTTAATCAGAAGTTGAACTCAATGATCTTGGAGGTCTTTTGAACGCTTTCCGGGTTTTTCCCTGGCCGAGCTCGCAAGCCAGAGGCAGCGCAGCAGCATCTCCACAGCGTCCTCGCCGCTCAGCAGGCAGCAGAGGAAACGCAACGGAGAATCTCAGAGCCGGTTGGGAGATGCGCTTTTTCCCCTCTTCGGGCGGCTCACACCAGGTAGCCTGATCTAAGGCAAAAGCGTTCCCCAAGAACAAAGGAGGCGGAAAGGGCTCAGTCCAAAAACCTTTTAATCCGAAGAATTCAGGAACTAGACTGGCCCCGAGAGGGGTGTGGAGACCCTTTTTCAAGGGGGGGCGGTAACAGAAGAGGAACCAATGAGGGACAGGGAGAGGGGAGGACACAACTGGGATACAATCCAATGAGGGAGTTTGGGAGGCGGAGTTGTAACACAGAACAAATGCAGAACCGAACTTAACAGAACTTTCCAGACCAAGGGGAAGAACAATCTTCAGGGTGCCACCCAGTGGGCTGCGGCTTATAATCAGGCTAAGCCACCCCCACAGTCTTTTACAATCTTAATGATTCCGTGATTCATCCACTATAATATAGAGCTAATTTCTGGAAATTCTTTACTTTATCAGCACCCCAAAAGTAAAAAAAAAAAGTGCACTCTCCTCAACTGTTGCATAAAAGGAAAGCACTCATTACTCTTCTAAGGACATCAGCAGAAACAGGAGCAATAAAAATTCATCTCCTACAGATTCAAATATCTTACTGAGAATGTAGCTTAGTGGAAACCCAATGGGCTGTTACTACTTTTGTTGCTGTAATGTCCATGTGCACCTGTTTATTTTTAAGACTCCATTATGCTAAGCACTGTATACACACGTGGGGAAAAAAGTGATCCTTACCATCAAAGGAGCTGACCTCTAATACAAATTACTACAGGAATTTGAACAGTCTGCAAGTGAGATGAGAAGACACAGAAATAGAAGCAAAGGTATTGCACAACACAATGGTGGGTGATACAACAGCCTCATAAGTAAAACTGAAGCAAGGAGAAAAGATCCCTTAGCATAAGTCTCCTTAACACATTTACGGTATTGGGCACTGAGGGGCACACCTCATTTCCTGCAGGAGTTTCTTCCACTATTAAACACAGTCAGCTCAAAAAAAAAAAACCAAAAAAAACAAAAAAAAAAAAACCAACATTTTCTGCTGTCATAACCCAAATGATGAAGCAGAAAAATGAGATTAGGAGCTGAAAACAAATCTCCCTATGAATTTGATATTTGAAGGCTTGCTGCATTTAAGGGCCTGTGAGCAGTAAAACACCAGGATATTGATTGCTGCTCTTCTAGTGACCTATCATAATAAAACCCAGACTCATGGATAAGTAAAATATTATATCAACCCATTTTTTAAATTCCTTTAATGGTAACTCTTATACTACAGTATGCCAGTGCCAAATAATTCTAATTTAATGCAGTTACCAAACCCCCAGCATTGTTATCAGTATAGGAATGAACAATAAAAGTCACTGAAGTGATGTTACTTTCATCTCCACATCAGTGCCACTTTGTGCACCCAGAACAATTGCCATTTATGATACATAACTAGAAAGGGACACAGAAATCCATAATATATTTTAAAAGGCAACATAGTTACAGCATTAACTATGGAAGAAGTACATACTTTATTTCTTCAAAGAGCCAATCAAGTATTAATTAGTTCTCAGGATCCTGGAAGACAATCAAATAATCCATTTGCTTTGCACAGAAATCTTGCTGAAAAGTATGCTGTATTTTTCAATATTTTGGTTTGAACCTTATCTTCAGGACACAAAACATTTCAGCAGTCTCCTTAAAGCTGCATTTGACTTTGAAAAATGTACATTATAGAAATGTGCAGTTCTGATGTTGGAAAGTGTCTTATTTTTCTCTGTCATCTTCAGTCCTTCCCAATTTAAGCAATAATGTCTTAATGGATTAAATAAAGGAGAAGGAATTAGAAGACCAACATCTAACTATAAGTTTAGTGTTAACATGAAAATTCAGTTTTCTAAAACAGTTTTCCTACTGAGAAAATAGGAATAGCAGTTTGTAACCCTTTTCACCTTCATAGGTTTTGAGCCTCAAACAATGATTATTAGATGATATGAAAACCTCCAATAAAAAAATTACAGATTACCTGGATGAAGTTTACTAAGAAATTCAGATTACCTAGATCATGCAACTAGAAGATAATATTCAGGCTGCTGTTCAGAAGCAGGCCTGTCTTTAGGTTTTGCTTAGTCCTTTCTGAGGACTATCAGTGGCAGGATACTGATCATATCTTTCTTCCTTTAGGCAATATTCCTGTAACTCTCCTTCATTAAATATGTACCTAAAGATACTGACCTGGGTATATCATATACAACCTCAGAGTTGATTGTTTCTGAGTATACACAGAGAACTTCAGTTTACACTGATACCGATCTCTAGCCAGAGCTGCAGGGTTGATTGACAGCAGGAAGTCAAAACTAGGTGTCCTTTGCAGTTAAGATGCATAGAGCTGCACTGACAGTGCAGATTACTGAATCTGCTGGCTCTTAATGCACTATAAAATTCAATGTTCTGAAATAGTAGCAAGAACTTGGATGAGAATCAGCCTTTCCACTTTTAGCTGTGTAAAAGACATGCATCTACATATACTCCATGGTAGCAGTCTGAGGTGCAACTCTTAAGTTCTCTACTCATGTCCTACCTGAGGAGTAACCCTTGAAAATGGTGCCTGGAAACCGCCTGTCTTATCTTCCAGTGGTTATGACTGGTAGACCCTAAACCAGAAAATTGTCAGAAAAATGGACTGGAATGAAGAAGTTTCTTGTAGCCTCTGCTATTTAGTACATTCTGTTCTTCAGAAATTGTGTTAAACCTCTCCGAAAATATCTCACAGTATAAATGATCCTTCTCTCCCCATAAATGTCCTTTCCTCTAGAAGCTGAAGATAAAGATATTATTGGTCTGAGTTGATGGAGAAAGGCAGCTAATCTAAGGTGACCCAGAGGATAATTCAAAATTATTCAGCCTTTTTGGACAAATTTACAAAATAAAGCCGAAGGCCACCATTATGGGGATAATACTTGTTCCATTTCAGAGCATAATAAGAAAAAAAAAAAAAAAGATGCACTATAAACCAAGAAAGGTCCTTTTAATTACTTTCCACTTTGGGGGGAAAAAAAAAAAAAAAAAGCAACTTTGTACCACAGTTGCTTCACAGAGTTTATGATCCACTTACTTGGATTTCATGTTACATCTTCATTACTTGGGAAATCATGTTGCTTGTCCATAAACATTGTAGAATACAATGCAGAAAAGACAGGAGATGTTTGCACACAGTCACAGGCAAAACTACCAGCTGGACAAATCCTAAGATTCTTTGTAAATATGTCTAAATAGATCTAAATAGGAGTTACACAATTTTCTCCACATTGTTTATCTTTAAATGAATTAAAAAGTGCTAACATGGCAAAAGAAGCTATTCTGGCCAGAAAACATTTCTTGTCACTTTTCTTTAATATTTTTGGTGAGTTTTTTTTTTCCTGTCTCTTGAATGATATTGAAAGCTATAAAACAGTATGTTAATAACAACTGAAAAAGAAATCTAAATTTATAAACTGACTTCTCTTCAAAAAGTTGTTATAAGCCAATCTTTTTATGACTATGTGATCTGTACTGGGAAATAATCTCTTTGAGAATGGGATACAAGTTTTTCCATGCAAACAACTAAGGAATAACTCATATTTAAGGAAAAATATCTGCAATCAGTCAAATCTCTTAGCAACAATGTGAGATCTTAATCCTCAAACCCTTAAGCTATCTCCACTGTTTTTAAACAAATGTGAAATAACTATGTATAATGTAATTTTGAGGTAATACCCATTGTGTTTCAACCTATTGTTTCAGGCTCAGCAACAGTAATACCATTCACTCAGGTTCAAGTGAGTGAAAAATGAGGTTCACATTCAGGTGTCTGCAAAACCCCATGTAAACAGACTCAACAAGGTTCCTCACTCCTTGTCTGTCTTTTTAGATTGACTGAAAGAGAGACTGTATATTTTTCCCCATATGAAAATAAAAAGATCTATATTTTCTTGCAGGTAAAAAAATGCCTCTCTGTCAATTAACTGAAAAAATACATAGCTCACATTGACTGAACTTTTATTTCTGTGTCAGAAAAAACATACTGTTGCTGTGGTCAGGGGGCAACATTCCCCGTGGGTCCTTGGAAGGAAGGAGGGCTGCAAGCAGCTCACCGGGGCTTATGTCTCTGGGCTACACCTTAGCAGGCAGCAGCAANATGAAAAGCTCACAGGGGAGGGACTAAAGGCAGGGCTACATCTTAGGAATATCCCATACATTTTGGAAGGGGGAAACAGAACAAACCATTTAAAGGAAAATACATCACCACAACATACAGAGGAGCTCTCTAACAAGGCAGTTTGGTTGGAATAAATGAGACTATACTTGAATGGGATTTGCAGGGTCACCCTTATTCCACAACTAAAAAAGGTGAAAACTCCAATATCCTCATTATTCCTGCCAATTCGTGTTTTGTCTCCATACTAAAATACTGAAGAAGCCACCAACCTTCTCCTAGAAAGGTATCACCCAACCAGACATTCACATAAGCAGAGTACTGCTAAGCCAGTTGCAGAATTTTTACTGGCAAGTTTAATTTTGTCATGCAGCTGGAAAAGGCAGAAAATGTTTAGAGAAGTTACCGGATTACAGAACCATTATTCCTAGTAAATGCTAGGACAGTTTTAGAGTTCCTAGATACTAAAAAAAAATAAGCAACTTTGGATCAGGAAGGTTTAATTAGCATTAAACATATTCAGGGGTTGAGAGCTGGAACCTCACTACCTTCTGCTTATTAGATTGGTTGTGACTTTTACTCTGCTTGTTAATTTCATTTTATTTTTCATAAAATTATAATTTAAAAACCACAGCAATCATGTTAAGCACATTATTGTTTAAAAGATTAACTGGAAGTTATTTGATTCTAGATAAAATAATACCAGATGAATTATTTATGACTTTGCTTTGCATTCACTATAAGGCAACATTTTACTTTAGAGTAAACAGCCTAGGAGACCGCCTAACTTGAGCTGACATTACTTACAGAGCATTGTATAAGATTACTTACAAGACGCTCCACTGATCAAAAGATTTCTTTTCTGGTCACAGTTGCTCTAATTAAAATATTTTCACTGTTGTTTTTCTATAATTCTTGTTCATAGACCTTCCTTTTACCTAATTTCTCATTTCTGTACTGTTCTAAATCTTGATTGAGGTTGTGGACTCTCCATCCTGAGGTGTTTAAGGCCAGTCTGGATGAGGCATTGAGAAACTTGGTGTAGTGGAAGGTGTCCCTGCCCAAGACGAGGGGTTGGAACCAGATGATCTTTAAGGTGCCTTCCAACCCAGACCATTCTATGAGTCTACGATTCTATGAGTTTGTCTTATCACACAGCTAACCTACTACACTGTAATTTTAGAAATTCCCTAGGAGATGAGAGAATCTTACCTTGTAATCATTTTTCTTTTTTTTTTTTTTTTAATAAGACCTATCAAGTGAACAGAGCAGAAACAGGGCAGCTACCTGTCAAGAGCAACTTTATTTTAAGGGTGCACACTGTTCTGGGACTGGTTGGGAAATAGTTAATTTTCTTCATAGCAGCCCATACAGTGACTGTCATGAGTGTCATGTGTGACTGAAAAGGCATTGACAACAGAGCAGCATTCTATCTGTAACTGAACAGCGCTTGCATGGTGTCTTGGAGTGACTTTATCATGTTGTATTCTGTATCCGCTCTATACCCATTTATGAATCCTGCGTCTTTCTGTGCCTTTAAAACTGGGTGCAAGAGAAAGAAAAAAAGAGTCAGGCCAACAAAAAGTTGTGTGCTTCAAGGTCACTAGTCCTCTGTGTTCTGCTGCGGCGAGAGGAGCGGAGGAAGCACCCTTCCTGCCTTTCAGCCAGCACTTGGCTCTCTTTTCTCCAGAGAGAAACGGAGAGTCGAACTTTCTTTTCCCTGGGACTTCGGGGGTTTTCTTCACTTCTTCTCTTCCAGACTGTTTCAACAACATCAGAGCACACTGGGAGAACTTTCCAGCAAGGCCTGGAGGTGGGCCCACAACAACCCAGCTCCAAATAGGAGGAGAGAGACCACACCCACAGAAGGACTTTAAAATCTTCCCAGGTTTCTCTCCACAGTGGGAGGTTTTATTGTTTAGCATTTCTATTCTTTTCCTGTGTGTTTTTTAAAGAAATAGTTTATTCCCTTTCACTTTCCTCCGAGGAATATTTCTATCCCAAACCTGGTGAGGGAGGGGTGGCTGTAACCTGCCTTCTCAGAGAGGATGTTCAAATTCAGACGTTTCTCTGAATTTGTCTCAAACAGGGACACATGGCATCAGTTGTTTCTCACTTTGTTCCGCCTAAAGCTGTGGGTGGGAAGATGTTGGGAGAAGACACCGGCAGAACAGCTGACTCATAGCTGATAATTTCATCAATGATAAAAACCAGAGTAAGAGATGATAACCTTAAAAACAGGTGTATAACCTACTTTAAACCAAGGAAACTGTTTAGAAAATGAAAATTTAGTTATTTATAGTATTTTAATTAAATTACTACAAATATTTATGATTTGAGTTTGATATCTCGGATGTAGTGTAAGCTAAATTTTTACAATAGAGTCATTATGATTGCATAATTCCATTATTTATCAAAAAACTTACCTACAATCTAAAGCTGGTGAATTTTTATTCAAATTTATCATATTTATTATTATGGTTCTTCATGTTTTCTCATGGCACTGATTTCAAAAAGAGGCTTTGTCTGCTTTCAGGCTGTGTTCATTCATGGACAGTTCTGTTACCACAGGCCTATAATCATCAACTTCAATTTGTTTTCCCCTGCAATTGAAGAATTGATTTATTATCTAGTTCCATGTTTCTAAAATAATATCAATTTACACATGAGCTGAATACCATGCTTGCACATAGATACATTGAATATTTGTGAATTCACTGATATTTGGGGTTAGTGAGGAAGAGGCAGAGGAATTCTGTATGTGTAATGCAAATGAAAGCACTTAATTAGGCAGTCATTTGGGGTTATACACATGTAAATAAGGATGAATGGGATTCATTAAATACGCATAGAAACCAATTCATTGCTTAATGTATTTTTAGTTCACTACAGGATCAGCTGGGCTAGTGGAGCTTCTGTTAAAGGTATAAATTTATGTTCAGCTACATCATCTGCACTAATTTCAGAGACTGAAAGAAACAGTGACACCACAGTAAGCTAGTTCTCTAAGTTCTCTTTATAACATTTGAAAAGAATTAGTAAATCTAAGAGGATAATTCATTCCATTAAAAGTAAAATAATTATAGATTATATGAATTCCCCCAGTAGAGCTTCTCTTTCATTACTAATTTAGACTAGGATGCCAGAAGGCTTACGTTAGTGAAAATTAATCCCCTCTAAAGTCACCTCCTCATTTTCATAACACACAGTTTTGGTATTTCAGTAACTCAACACAGTGTTGTAAGAAGCAAAATGTCAGATTTTAAATCTTCAAGTTCAGACAGTAATAATGTAGAATTTGTAAATTATTATTTAGAAATTAGGCTGTACCTGTTACCAAAGGTTGGCCCTAGTCATGACTGTAATCATGAACCCACTATGAAATTCTTACCACCTTCATCCACCCAGGTAGGAAACAGCCAAACATGTGAACTGAAGTAGTCCATTGGCTCAAATAGGAGTATTCAGATATTCTAAGGTAAGCACTTGTGTGAGTGCTCTGCTGGACCGTGGCCAAAGCATTCTCCAGGTTTCCTGATGGCTTCTTTATCCTTGTCCCGGCCTTGCTGAATGGAGTTTTATATTTGGGTAAAAAAAGGTCACATTTAATTTCTCTTCACCAAAACCAAATTCTGCATCTTCTGAGAGTATTTCACTTGAAGCAGCTATGCATCCTTCTTACCGTCAACTGTACCTTTTCATCCTTCATTTACAATAGTACTAAAAGGCATTTTCTTTTTGTTGAGAAATAAAGACACACAGTAATAATACTTGTTAAGGACCTGCTGTAACAGCCTTTGAAATCAGTGGGATTTTCTCCACTGACTTCAACAGGTTTTAAACAGAACTCTAAAAGATTAAATTTAGGGAAGAGCAATTAAAGAGTTCTCTCATCAGTAGCAAAAATTTCAGAATGTCTATGTATTAATTCTGCTGAAAACAATGGCAAAATAACTGTTTACTTGTCTAAAATGAATTATTCTTGGCCTCTGTCATATAAACAATATCAATAATCAACATGTACATATACAAATAGATAAAATGCACAAATGTGTGTAGTAACGAAAAATAAAATTATAATTTAACAAATGTAATGAGATAAGTATCAGTAATGGCATTTAAAAGTCTGATGAATACAAAAGCTCTCACGTTATAATTACTCTCAGAAAGAAAAGAAGTCTTGTTAATCTGGTGAGCAGCTGATGACACAGAAAATTATAAATAATGGAAACATTGGACAAGTTAATTCTAGATTAGGACAGAATAGTTTATATTTAATAATAGAAAGACCATTTTTAGCAGAGAGTAAGTAAGATCATAGAGTCACAGAATGTTTTGGGTTAGAAGGAATGATTCTTCTGGAGACTGTTCTAATTATTAGACTTCTCTCTCCCATGATCCTCCATTTTTTAAAAAGAACAATCTTTCTCTTACAACAAATCTAAATGAAGCTAGATGCTGGCTAGCAGCATCCTACAAACACTGCATCAACTGAATACTAATGAAATTCTCCTTTCAAAAAGTTTTGAGGCTGTGAAAGACTAATGGGAGATTTTTCAAAATGGAGAGTAACACAAAATACAATTGCTTGGACAATTTTAGGCAATCAAGTTTGTGGTATTCATATTGATTTGTTGTGTATAATTAGTGACTATTACAATGGTTAAGTTAATTCTAAAGACACACTGGTTTTTTATTAGTCTGAGCTACTTCTCATCTGTAGAGGCATAGCTGCTGGAATAGAAAACTGAAAAGACAAGGCTACCATTATTTGTCCTATTCAGCAAAGAAAATCCATTATTGCTGTATCATACAGAGTATGCCACAATATTCTATATTTGGCATTTTTAGTTAAGTTTCATTAATATCTGTATCCCCATCATCATATTCCTATGTCTTTTAGTAACAGATTCAATCTGGCACATACAACATATTAAACGTATTTTGCATATAAATTCCAGAAAGCATAAAATACAAGTTTATCTTTGCCTTCAATTAGCATCATTATTTCTGTTTAGTTATCAGCTCCTTGAAGAGCCAAACTGGAAAAAATTGCTGTTATTAATCATGGCAAGAAATGCTAAGACAGCCCATGGGAGAACCCTTTTTTTACTTATTGGCTTTTTGTACAAGCTGTATTGGCAAAGTCATTTCACAAGTGTAATAGATGACTCCAGCTTGTAAAATGTATTGGTCAAGGTAGGTCATATAGTGTAGTATTTACAGAAATTGAACCAGACAGGTCCAGTAACTAGAGTAGTTAAATAATAATGACAAAAGGCTGCATGTTCACCCTTGCTTTTTATGCCTTCCATAAATATTTTTGTGCCATAGGAAGTTTAATACTGTAATGCAGTCAAAAATCAGGCTTTAATTACTGCCGTTCTGGTCAAAAGTGAAATTATGTTAAAATTTTTAAAACCTGTCATCAAAAGCTTAATTTTACCTGATGAAGACTGAAGTTGTGCCATCATGAAGGCTGGAATAATTTGTGTCCAAAAACAAGATGTAAAGTGTTGGTGGCAGTAGCAGTAAAGGAATTAGGAAAAATCCCATCATTTTAAAATAAAAAGCACTCTGAGTGGAAGCTTTTGGTTAGCAACCAGCTATTAGAACTGAGTCCAGTAGTCTGCTTTTGTCTCAAGATTTGGGTTTTCTAGTGTTGTAATGTTCCTCTAATGCAAATCTACTATCATGAAAGAAATACTGAAATTCACACAATGCCATGTAAAGTTAAGAGGTTAACAGTAAAATAGACTTTGATATCTAACAGACAGCACTTTTTCCTTTACCTTGGATTGGCTATTTACACTTTTGATTTTGAATTAGGGTTTGGTTGTTCACCATTGGTGAGAGGCATTGAGTGCCCACTAATCCTGATTAGTTGGCTGACTCACCTGTGGGATTTACCTTTAATCTGNCCTTTAATCTGTCATTGATTTAAAGTTCACTAATGTCATTATTTCTACATAGGCAGCAGGAAGAGATTATGGTTGTTCTTACCCATGCACTGATCTACCAAAAACTAACCAGCTTAACATTCTCACAGTGAAGCTACTGAACTCTTTAGAGGGGTATCAGTCTATTATTTGGGTCTGCATTAGTACACCTACATGTCTTCCCAAATTTTCTTCAGTAAATTCACAGTGGCTTGTGCTTGTCCTTTATCTATGCAAACAAATGCTCTCTATCACTGTGCTTCATGGCCCTACTCTTCTCTGCCATCCTGTCTTCTGCCCTGGTTTCCCAGAAGGGCAGAGATGCTCTGACGGGGAAGTGCAGACAGTGCACCCATGTAGATGTGCCCAGTGACAACTGGGAGTATCACGCAGTGATGAACTGGGAGCAGAGTGCCAGAA
>WEIT01041336.1:3948-42470 GCA_013389985.1 Dryoscopus gambensis
ATTCTATTCTATTCTATTCTATTCTATTCTATTCCATTCCATTCCATTCCATTCCATTCCATTCCATTTTGTTCTATTCCATTCCATTCCATTCCATTCCAGATGGGCTCTGGTTGTTACAGCCAGCTGCATCAATGCCAGCTTTCCTGCACTGGCACAGGGGCTCAGGGCCTCCCTTGTGCCAGCCACAAACCCAACCCCAAACCTGGTGTGTGGCTTCCTCCTCCCAGCACCGCCCCTTCCGCTCACCGGGGACCTCTGCTCTCTGGAAACACTTGGCTCTGAGCTGCGGGGGTGATGCTCTGCTTTCCCGGGGGCTTGGAAAATCTGGGGGGAGTCTCCAAAGACCCCCAGCAGCCTCTGTCCTTGCTCCCCACCACCTGCTGGAGCAGGGAATGCCTTTGTGGGAAGGTCAACGGCTTTGTGCCAGAGCGGGACAGGTTGAAGATAAACAAAGCTCCAGGGATGTTAATTCTGACTTCGAATCAGAATTCTGACTCTGGTCTAAAGCTGTTTGCTCTGTGTTGCTGTTCCATCCACAGCAGTACCTACTGCAGAGCCCTCACACTGCCCTGGGATGGTAACTGGAGCATCAGCTCTGCTGCAGGGCAGGAGATGTGCTCAGTGGATCCAGCAGAGCCATGCAGAAAGAACCTGGCTCAGTCCTTAACTTCACCCATTGATTTTGGAAGCTTTTCCTTGGTGATGTGTATGTCTTACCCACATTCACCAAATCATCTAGACAGGAGAAAAGCTCTGGCTTAGGTTTAGGTTTTTCTCCTCAGACATGTCCTCTGAGGAAATTGTCCCTTCTGTGGGAGACCCTGGTGCCAGGCTGGAGCCCATTCTTTAGGATACCTGCCACTCCTCGATGTGAGTTGTCCTCATCTCCTCTCTTCTGCAGCATGGGAAGCACTCACAGTGTCTTTGGGAGTGTATAAAATAATTTTCCAACCCTATGGGGCAGGACAAGAGCATTGCATGTAATGTGCATGTGGAAGAACTTGGGAGGTACTAGCCTGGCCAGGACATCTGCTGCCTGGGCTTTAAGGCAAGGCAAGACTTGGGGAGTAAACCTGCAAGCAAAGGGGAGAACAGGAGCCAGGTCTCCATCTGCTGTGCAAAGGCAGCCCTGTCCTCTCTGTCCCCTTCTCTCTTCTTCAGTCATTTTCTTTAACAACTTCTGGAGCAGCAACCTTCTCTTCTGGGTAGAGGAAAAATATGGTCTGGAAATCTTGAACCTTGGTCGTGTTATTGATGGTCTGCTGTGCAAGACTGAGCTTTGCAGTCAAGCAGGGAGACAGGATTTTTACTTGGCTGGTTAGAGCCTGATACAGTTCACTTTCATGTGCCTCAGCTCTGGAGGCAACATCTTTCATGGGATTTTGGCACCAGCCTGGCTGGTGCAACCCACTTTTCCAGTCCAAGGCAGTCAAGACAGGCTGGAGTCTTCTGGAGCTTGGAAAAAAAGCTGAGAAGCCAAAATTTCTACTCATTCTAAGGCTGGGGCACACCTCAAGTGTGATCCTAACTCCAGAGTGATCTTCTGAGTTTGATTTCCACATCTGACCCTCCAGGGGCCTTGTTGGGACCTGCTGGTCTCTCCAGGCTCTGCAGAAGGGTGAACTGCTGCACGAGGCTCTGCGTTCAAGGCTCACATCTGCCCGAGGGGTCCGGCCATGCCCCGCCTGAGAAAGGCTGGAGCACAGTCTGGAGGGGCAAAAGGTGGGGGTTGAATCCTCTTGGGCAGAGGAAGGTGTGAGTCTCCTGCCCCACGGCACAGGGGAGTTTGCTGGTCACTTGTGCCTGCAGGGTTTATTCTCCTGACCTGCTCCTCTGGCTCCTGGGGTCCATGGGGGGATGCCAGAGTTCCCTGGCATGGGAAGAGAGCTTCAAGTAGCTCTCTCACAGGCACTGGAAGTAGTAAGCTGTGGTAAAAACAAAGGTGTCAAGGCTTTATTTTTGACACTGGCTGGTTCTGAAGCATTTGATTTCTCTGGTAGCGTTCAGATGACTGAGGCTGAGGAAGCTAATTATGGGAGTGAGGCACAGAAACCTGAGGCATGTGGGAACACCATGGGAAAAAATGAAACATATAAAAGACATGGTTTAATCAAAGAGGGCTGAAAGAAAGGGAAGTCTCAGAAGAGCTGGTGACTGATGTGTGGCTGGAGAACAGGCAACTGAGAGGGAGGCAGAGGCAGCGAGCAAGGTCTGGTTGCAGAGCTGATGCTGGGCACAGCAATTAGAATTTGCCAGGCAGCAGAAGTCACCCTGTCCAGAGCGACACCTTTGAAGGGTGAGCAGTGTGGAACCTTCATAAACTGCTGAAAACACTTGACACCACCAGAGTGACCCGTGGCAGAGATGAGAGCAGATCTGAGAGCAGGGGTGAAGCCAGCACAGCACCTGAATGCTGCATGGGCTCTGATAAGCGCCGAAAGCAAAGCGCCTGCAGCTGGGAGAGGCAGCAAATGCAAGAGCCTGTAAGCACCAGCAGATGCATGGGGAGGATAAAGAAGAAAGTGCCCATGCTATTAGCTCAGATGAGTTCTTCAAAGCAGTGAGGGGAAGGGCTGCTGCAGAAGGCAAACGGACTCTAAATATCCAGGTCAAGGCAACTTGCTTCGCTTTGAATACAGATATTTGAGAGCAAAACAGAAAGTATCTCTACAAAAGGAGCTGCCTCTGAGAGTGGTGAAGAGGCTTGTCTCTGCTATGTGTGAACGTCACCTGAGTGTGCCACTGACCAGATAAGAACCTATTTCTGCTAATATCAGCACCTGAGTGCTGTAACTGGAGCACCAAAGGGATGAAATGTGTTAGGGAATGTCCTCCTGCATAGCCAGATGAGAGAAACACGGGGCATGGAGTCTGCTGCAAAGCTTTCAGTGGCTGGTTTGGAATGAGGGATCCTCAGGGCATGACATGGTCTCAAGTGCAACTGACTGCAGGGCTGCCTTCAAAGGGAGCCTATTGCCTGAATTAGGGCACCTCAAGACCCTGGACAGGCTGCTGGGAAGGAGAATTACTATGCTGTTGAGGAATATTTTCAGTGAGAGCTTGGAAAGAAGATACAGACCTGGAGTGATGCCTTGGTGGGCTGAGGTGCCTGAGCAGGGGTCAGTCTTGCCTTGCAGGCAGACCAAAGCCTCGGGTGGCTCCCACCAGTGCCTGGTGCCCCATGGGACCTCACAGAGCACAAAAGGGTCTTGTTGGAGTCCAGGGCACCCCTCTGGCTGCGCTGGGGGGTCAGGGACCCCGACAGGAGGGTTCCAGACCCTGGCAGAGAGCCCAGAGCAGCACCGTTTTTGACCTCAGCCCATGGGAAAAGTTGCCAACTTTAAGAGAATAATTACAAAACTGTAAAATAGACAGTAGTATAATTTATCACTGGGTGAAAAACATAGAATTTGGGGTTTTAGAATGGAGTCAGAGGGTGACAAGATGGAGGGATTTGGGCATTACCCCTGTTGTCCCTCATTCCTTCTTCTTTCTTCTCCATCTCCTCCTGTGACGGTGGCACGTAGACATTGGTGTAGGTAGACTTGACACTTTTTAAATTAATTGGTATAGATTTATAAACAAGGACATGTTTAGAGAGATGGGTGGGTCACTGGGTCCCTAGAAAAGGTACGGGGTGTCCCTCCTGAGGGACAGTTCTCCAGGGATCCCAGACTGTGAGCAGCTCCGCGGCAATCCAGCGGCGGTGGCTGATAGCAGGCTCGAGATAAGAACGAATAAACATCCTTGAAACACGAACCTGTGAGCTTGTCTTTCTTTAGGCTCTGAGACTGGACTTTGGGAAGAAGAGAAAGCCTAGAAGAACAGGTGTCTGGGCCATCAGCCCACGAGAGGGTCTGTGGCAAGGTTACTGAGTGAGCCAGGGCACTGAGTGAGGAGCTTTGCTGCAGCGTCCTCGGGATGGGGTGCTGGAGAGGAGAACAGCCATGGGGAAGCTGGAGTGACTAAATCAATTCTTGGAGCTCTGTTTACTTTGCCTTATGGAGAGGCTGTTTCCAAAGACAGAATGGGAAAAAAACCTGTATATATTTAAAAGTTAGAGACAGCTTGCTGTCAGTCAGAGCAAGAGGAAGACGACTGGGGAGTGTCTGTCCTGCCTATTCCTGGGCACTCATCTCAGGCCCTGCAGTATCTGTGGTTTGATGATGTTCTCCTCTGAAGCCACTTGACTTCAATTTAGCCCAAATTCCCCAAACCAGAAATAAACTTCCCCCATGCTGCAGGCTAGGAAAACCTCATGATATTTGGAAACATGGCATGGGGAAAAGTGCTGCCAAAATCTGGCCATGTGACCCCTTGCCACTGACTCGGCTGCTGATCCCACTGTCTTCAGCTGAGCAGGCAGCAGTACAACACAGCTTGGTCAAGCCCTTGAAGACTCTCCAGGGCCAGAGCTGGGATCTAATCCTGGAGCTGTGATAGGACCCAGCAGCCTGGTGGCTGGTTTAGCAGTGAGGAGGCTGTGGGGTGGTGGTGCCAGATGCTGCCAGCCTTGGCTTCTCAGCGACGGTGCAACAGCTCCTGGCTGCTCGGAGCAGCTGGGACTGCTCGCAGCGACCTTTGGGAGCAGCAAACAGCCCCCTCCCTGCTGGCCCGAGCAGGCGAGGCTCCAGAAGAGACATGTGGCTTCTCCTCTGCCTCTGGTCGCGGTGACAGTGTGGGCACACATGGTGCTTCCGTGAGGCAGCAGAGCCTCAGCTCCGACGGCTGGGCTCTGTCTACATCTGAGTCCCCGACCTGAGTCCTCTCCGTGTGAAATACGTGTGTCCTCCCTGACCCCTTTCCACCTTCTCTTAACACACAGGTTATATCCTCGACAATTTCCAGCTGAATCTGTTAATTATTTCCTGAGACAGTATTAATTGAATACACTTTCTTTACAAAATTTCAATTTGTTTTTTCATCTTCTTCTGACCCTTGAACGGGTGAAGGGCTTTTCACCAACCCCTCGCACGCCACAGGGAGTTAAATCTCAGTGACATAAGGTGGAGGGGTGGATGTTTGAAGAAATTAAGCTTCAATTCTGAAAGGTTACCCAAGGTAACCTGGTTATTTATAACTTTGTGCAATAGCCAGGGCTGGGTGCATAGCTCCAGTTCTTCCTAAATATTCCTGCATCCAACATCCCACACGAAGGAACGCTACTGGGTGGGAGGCTGGCTTCACTCTGTGTGCACAGAGACCTATGCTGGGTAATAAATGGGCCCAGCTGGTGGCATGGTCCCTGCTACAGCTGAACTTTGTCATCGGAGAGAGCAAATATTACACCTGAAGCTGCAGCTGGGGATCCCAAGATGTGTAATCAAAACCAGAGGAGAAGATCGTGGCTTGGGACTGTCCTTCACCATAGCCAGCCCCACCTTTGCACGCTGATGGCCCGTTCCCAAATTCCCCAAAGTGGCAGACAGCACAGGCAGAGCTCTGGGAAAGCATAGCCCAGGTAAGTAGGACCTGGGTACCACTCTGGGAGCAGCTCCTGCCTGACCAGTACCTCCCTCTGCACAGGGAAACCCCTCCTGGGCTCTGAGGTGGCTGTGGGTGTTCCCATATGTTTGGCTATTGTTCCCCCATTACTCGCCCCATTTTAGATGCAGCTTTGTTTGGTTATTTTTATAGCATCGAAATTAATTTTGGACAGCATCTCATTGTCAGCTTTCAAAAGGATTATGTCTGGGTCTGCCCAGCTCTGTAATTAAGTCTCTCTGAGATTTCCACTTCCAGCAGAAACAGTGTGCTTGAAGTGAAGCTGACAGTTTCAACAGCATCAGTGTTCTCTTGGCTGTGCAGGGGATGCCTGAGATGGGGCTGGAGGTATTTTCTGCCTCTCTTGTGTCTTTGCCCCTTAGCACCAGCGATTTGGGGCCAAACAGAGATCTTTAGCTTGGGATGGCAGAAGCTGAGGACGCCAAAGCGTGGTGACTCTTCCTGTAATGTACTTCCAGGGCCATCTGCAGGACTCTGGAGCTGGCTGCTGTGGTTGTCCTGCTTTCCTTTCCATCCCGTGACAGTGTCTGAAGACAGGCTTGATTATTTTGGTCCAGAAACCACAAGGAGAAACAACCATGGAAGTACCCCATTTGATCCTGTGGGGATTTGTACAAATATCAGGGGTTTTGGCTGCCTTGGAGAGCACTTGTCTCGTTGCTGCTGCAGAGGCCTGGTGGTGCAGACAGGGTGAGCTTGAGCTGGGGGCAAAGCAACCTCCGAGCAACTTGGTCTGTGGGAAGGTATCCCTGACCATGGCAGGGGATTGGAACAAGATGAGCTTTAAGGTCCCTCCAACCCAAACTGTTCTGGGGTTCGGGGATTCTTTGGAAGCAGTGACCAGCTCTGCCAACAGAGGAGGCGGTGGTGGGTGGCAGGGGATGGGGACGGAGGTGCCGCAGCCATCTGGCAGGCACAAAGCTGTTCATCTGTCCATGTGGGATAAAGCCCCAGAGACAGAACAGAACAAACCATGCACAAGAAAGGAAAGAGCAAGGACAGAAGGGAGTGGAGAAAAAGCGTGGAATAAATTGGGAGGACAGAAGCACAAGCTGGGTCCAAAGACACAAGAGGGATGGCCCAGAGCAGGGTGATGCCAGGGTCCTGTGTGGGAGGGGTAGGGAGCTGGGTTGCAGACTCAGCTGTCCTGCAGGGCCCTGTGTTTTCCCAAAGTCTGAGCACTTCAAACCACCTGCTTAGCCCACAAAGCCATTCCCTTCGGCAATATTGGAGCTGCTGGGCTCTGGAGACTGGGGTTAAACACCTGCCGTGCTGCCTGGGCTTGTGGCAGCCCCTGTTTTATTAGCTCCAGCTAATTTCTGTTTGTTTGTACCAGCCCTTCTCTAGAAAGCTCTGGGGCTGTCCCCGTGTCCCTTCCTTTTCCAAATGCAGGTACACTGGATGGGGGTTGCCTGCCTTCCTCCACAGCTGCTGTCTCTCACAAATGCTATGGGCAGCCTCGTTGTTTTTGGGTGCTTTCCAGGCCCAGCTCCTGGAGGTCTGTGGTTACAGCAGCAGAGCCTTCGGCCTCTGTGACCGTTCAGAGCAGAGCCATGGGCAGGCCAAGGTTAGAAACTGGAAGGCAAAGGAGAGATATTGAGAGCGCTGAGGTGTCCTTGTGGCTCTTGTGCCATTTTAGCACCTGATTCATGGCTTTTGTTTCATGATGTGTCTTTGAAGTGGTTGGACTTGGCAGCGTTGAACCCTTGCTTCTTCCGCCAGCAGAGCATCTTTGCTTGGGCTGTCTGCAGAGAATTACAGAGGCTGCCACAGCCCTGCCTGGGTGTCAGAGCTGGAGCATGGCCTGGAGCTCCTGCAAGCGCTCAGCTGGCCATGCCAGTATTGCTGGCAGGCTTGAGACCCTCTGCAGAGCCCCCCAAACCCCTGTGTGGCCCCAGCCCTCCTGCAGACCCATGCTGTAGCACTGAGTGCTGTGCTGGTTCCCTCCAACATTTCCATTTGGGAAGCTGAGGGATGGTCCCTGAGGTCATCAGGGCACTGTGTGCTCCCCAGAGTGGGGCAGAGGTGTTCCCCAGACCTCCCTTCAGGCAGGGCATGGAAGCATTTTTTTTCCATGCTTGGAGGTGCCTTGGGGATCACCAGGACTCAATGCCAGATACACTTCAAGGCTGTAGCCCACCCCTCACCATCCCTCAGGTGATGATTCCACCTTGGGCCTGGGGCTCTTTGGGTGATTTCACTTGGGTTAAACTTCTGCTCATCCCCATCTGCCCACAGGACCAGGCTCCCCTGCCAAGGCATGAGCTAACATCTCCTTTTGGGCAGCAGGAACATGGTGGGACTGGGAGATACAGGGACCCAACTCATCATTCCTGGGAGACTCCTGCTGTGCATCTCTGCACAGCCCTGGTCCCTACGAGCTCCAAAGCCACTGTGTGCCCATGTTAGGCAGCAGAGACTTAGTTCCACTTCAGCAAGGCACAAAATAGGCAAGAAGGCAAGTGCAACCCCGGTGCTCTTGGATAAAAGGACACTGATGCTGTTAATATCCAGCAATCAGAATTTCTTAGAGAGAGAACAGTGCTGCATCCCCTTCCCTCCTGCTCATCCCCTGCTTGTTTAATGAAAATCAGAGACAGCCCTTAAAGAGCTGCTTAGCATTTCAATACATTTAATATCCTCACTGATAAGGGAACGATGGGTATTACCAAAAGACCTTTCTTAAACTCTCCCCTTCTGCAGCTGGTTCTCTTGGCTTGCGTTTGTCTCAATTCCAATTCCAAACGGTCTCTTTCAATGAGGAAAAATTATGATAAGATTATTTTTTTTAATATAAAGGATATTAATACACAGCATTTCTGATAATGACAAGGAGGAGAGGCATGCCCAGCCTCCCCAGCCTTGACCTGAATTAATTGGGTGCTGATTGCTCAGCTGGCCAGTGGTTTTCCCACAGTTGTACCTCATCACGAGTGATGCCAAGGGCCGGCCCTCTCTGCTGGCATTAATGGAACAACCTGGGCACCTGCCTGTGACAGTGAGGAGGGAGCAGCACCCTGCACCCGGCTGGACTGAAGGATTGGAGGAGATCTTCAGCCGTGGCATCTCATGAAAGAGCCTGGCTGGATGGCTGCTCCCCGGTGTAAGAGGCCAGGCAGTGCTGGGCATACTGGTGAGCCCCAGGGAGGACTGGGCAAGCAGGGAAGGCACCTTGCTGAGAAAGGCTCTTGGCACATAGGGAAAAGAACGGCCCCAGGGTACTGGAGAGGGAAAAAAGCCTGTCAGGCCGCCCAGGAGGCAGCGGGGAGGTGAGACGTGGTCCCTGTGATCCTCAGCCTTGCAGCTGAGCAGTCTGTCCCAGCCCTGACACAGCAGGAGGAATTACAGTGTTTAGCACCCAGATTGCTGCAGGTGGATGGTTCTGTGGATGTGGATGGCTTGTCAGCTTGTTCGTGCAGCAGATGCCAGGTTAAAGGGCTGTCCACAGGCACACGTGGGGCACTCTGGAGTTCCCTGGGCATTCCTGCTGACAGCTCAGGCTGGGCCACCAAATGCAAACTTTGCTGGGGGATGCCACAGCCACGGGAAGTGTGCAGGGGGATGTCTCACCTGCACGAGTCCAGCACCCTCTTCCTGTCCTGTGGCCAGAGGCTACCACAGCCCTGCCTGGGTGTCAGAGCTGGAGCATGGCCTGGAGCTCCTGCAAGCGCTCAGCTGGCCATGCCAGTATTGCTGGCAGGCTTGAGACCCTCTGCAGAGCCCCCCAAACCCCTGTGTGGCCCCAGCCCTCCTGCAGACCCATGCTGTGGAGCCAGGATGGAGGGCTCGGGGTTGTTGGGGAAGGCAGTAGGAATCTGACTTGTTCAATCTCAGGTCTTAAAGCTCCTTGGATTCAGGGCTGTTGCCTGGTCAAGACATGGATGGAGCAGCCTTTAAGGCTATTTGGGTGGAGTAAGCCCCCCGGGAGTCCTGTCCCCCTACCCACAATGATCAGTGCTTTGCTGGGAGGACCCTGGACCTCTGTGCAGCATTGCCACTGCTCAGGGACATACACAGCTCGTCCTTGTCCTCCTCCTGCAGCCACCTGATGAGCAGGACAGGGAAGAACACTGTGCTTGGGAGAGGGCACCCATGTCCCACCCTGTGTCCTCCTCCTGGGAAAGGGATGTGCAGCAGGGGACAGATGGATGAAGAGGTGGGAGGGGTTACAGAGACCTGCAGCACGGCTCTGTCCCCGCCCGGAGCATCTCCTCCTCTGCAGGGGTTGGAGCAAGGAGTCCTGGCTCTGCTGGTGTCCCAGCAGAGTGACATCAGTGTGGAGATGGTGCCATTCCCTTGATGGCTGTCACCTGCGGTGCCTCCACCAGCCTTGACCCTGAGGCACGTGGCCCTGTAGATGCCACAGCAGAGCAGAAGTGCCTGGGTGTGCCAGAAAAGTGTTGGGATGCCAGAGACAGGGCTGCCCTCATCAGCCCGGGCACAGATTTGCTCTTTCAGGACTGCAATGGGCAACCCCTGGGTGCAAAGGGCAACAACCACTCAGGTTTGAGCTGCCGAGTTAGTGAGGAGGCTGTGGCCTCCCTGCTAAATGCACACTGACCTGGGTGCTGCCAAAAGGGGGTAAACCCAGGCTTGCTTCCCTCCTTCGCTGATCCTCCCCGCCTGAGCCGCGCTCTCCTCTCGCTGCTGCATCTATAAATATCCTCCCCATCTCGGTGACAGCCAGGTGCAGGACCAGGGCTGAGGGACGTGGCAAGATTCTCACCACGGAGAGGAGAGGAGCGGAGGGAGCGGCACTCAGCAAGAAGGGGGAGGCAGCTGGGCTCAGGCCTGGCAGAGCTGAATGGGAGCCTGGGGAAGGCTGCAGGTGGGGAGAGGGCCGGGGATCCTGGTGTGATACCCTCCATGCTTCTGTTTCCTGGTCTGTTTGGGGTTCCTGGGATGCCTTGTGACCATGTCAGTGGCTGCATATGGATCCTAGTACGGAAGGGGTCTGCATCCCACCCAGAAGTGTTTGACCCCGTGCCAGCTCCAGCACCCCTGACAGTGCCCAGCCTCCACGCACACACGCATTGATTATGCACTCAAGGCACATCCTGACCACAAAACCGAGTGTCCAGGGAAACCAGGATGTCTGCCCCTACCCCCGCAGCCCTTCGGTGCCCAGCGTGTGTGCACTGTGTTGTGGCACAGGGTTCACACTGACCCTGCATCCTGCTGCACCCACCACCGCCTGCAGGCATCCCGTTGTACAACATCCCCTCTCCCCAGAGCTGACAGTGTATCTGAGAGGCCTCGCATATCCTGGAAGGGATTTTGGGGCATTTCTGGAGTGGCTGTGTCTCGGCTCCTGCAAAGCTGCTGTGCAGCGTGTAACAGTGCTCAGCCAGCACAGCTTCTCTGGGATCCTGGGGCGTAGCAAAGCCAAAACCTGTGGGGATGTGCAGTAGCTGGCAGCTCTTGGCACCTTTGCAAGAACCAGAGGACCCACATTCCTGTCACACATGGGGCTAGGATGGCACCAGGGGTCTGGAGAGCCCGTGTGGGTAGCTGGGATATGTTGAAGGTCTGCAGGGTTAGGAGTGTGGCACTGGGAGTGGAATCACTCAGTGCTGGAAGGCCAAAGCTGGCTTCTGCCTCCTCAGAGCTTTTTCCAGAGTTTGGGACTGAGATCACAGAATCATAGAATTGTTTGTGTCAGGAGGGACCTTAAAGACCATCTTGCTCCACCCCATATCCAACAGGCCATGTTGCTCCAAGTGCTACCCAGCCTGGCCTTGAACATTCCCAGGGATGGGGCAGCCACAGCTGCTCTGGGCACCCTGTGCCAGGGCCTCCCCACCCTCACAGGGAGAAATTCCTTCCCAGTATCCCATCCAACCCTGCCCTGGGTGAGTGTGAAGCCATTCCCCTTTATCTTGTCACTCCATCCCTTGTCCAAAGTCCCTCTCCAGCTCTCCTCGAGCCCCTTTAGGCCCTGGAAGGGGCTCTAAGGTCTCCCCAGAACCTTCTGTTCTCCCCATGAACACCCCCATCTCTCCCAGCCTGGCTCCAGCCCTTGGAGCATCTCTGTGGCCTCCTCTGGACTTGCTCCAATGAGTCCACATCCTTCTGATGTTGGGGACCCCAGAGCTGGAGGCAGCTCTGCAGGGGGGTTTCACAAGAGCCAAGCAGAAGATGGTGGCAGTGTGAATGGCATCCCTCTGGAATGCCAGGCTCTGCTTGGGCACTGGGGGACAGAGAGCTGAAGGATCTGGTGCTGGGCTGTGACAAGCCCTTTCGGCAGATGGGGATGTCTGGGTCAGAGCAGCAATGTGATAGCTGGCAGAAAGTTTGCTTTCCCACCAGCTGCAGGGGTACAGGTACTGTGGCATCATCTGGGGCTTCCCGGTGGCTTGGTGTGATTTTGGAGACCATCAGCCCTGACCCCTTTGGTCCAAGGTGCACTGCAAAGGCCACCGTGTGGCTGCACCCCCCGCCCGGCAGCACCGCTTGGCCTCCGCCAGCTGCCTCGGGAACGTCTGGCGTCTTCCTGAGCCACGGCTGTGCCGAAGCTGCCCTGCAAGCCCATCCTGTGACACCACTGATGACAGGATCTCTCCAGCACTGTCTCTGGATGGACGGCTTCCCAGGCAGGCAGGGTAAAAAACCTGGAGAGACCCGAGGCTCTGTGCTGTTCCCAGGTCCTGGTGATGAGTGGTGCGGTCGTGTCCCTGCAGGTACAGTCCTCTCCTGTTCTGAGTGAGGATCTGTTGCCACGGCGTGCTGGGAGTTGGGCAGGGAGCTCCTCTCGCCCCTTCAGGCAGGGAGCTGCTGGTAGCACCCTTGGGTGCCCTGGCATGGGGTCTGGCATCTCCGGGGGACACACAGGGTGCACTGTGCGCAACACCCCCTCTCCCTCCCTGTCCCCACTGAGCAAGTTTGGTATGAGCTTTTTCCAAGGGATGGCCTGACAGACAACACAGAGAGATGCCCATCCTGCCCTGTGTGCCTTGCCCAGGGGTGGTTCCTGGGGCAGGGTGGAGCTGCAGTCACAATGGACTGGCCACGAGTGCATGAAGGAGCAAATAACTCACGGCACGTGGTGTAGATGGGAGTCAGCATCCGTGGTCACCACGGGCAGGTATTAATGATTGTTCAGCATTTAGATGGGGAAGCAGTCGTGTCTGTAGGGGGTCTGTTGACAGATGTCGGGTGTTTAATGCTGAGCTAGATACTCACCTGGCTCGGCGATTCTGACGGCTCCAAGCAGGAGGGATACAGAGGCTGTGGGAAGGATGCTTTGTGTTTCCCAGGTGGCCCCGGGCCCCTGCCACAGGACGCCCTTGCCCAGCGCCCAGCCTTTCTGCCTCGGCACAACTACAGTGTCTTCCCGAACTGCTTTGGAAAGGGTTGGCCCTCTCTCAGGTGACCAGCGTGGCAGTAAACAGGGCGTTGTGAGCCCTGGCTGTGCTGTCCCCTGCTGCCACTGCCACGGGTCAGTTGTGAGCGGAGTACCTATCCCAGAACGATGTGGCATGGAAAGCATCGGGGTGGGGGTGTCCTGCCTGTCTCCTTCAGACATGCAAGGGGAGCACTTCCAAGGGGTTTTCCTCTCCGTGCACACCGGGAGGGGCGGGTAACCCCATCCCCTTCACACCTGACCCCGACCGAGTGCAGTGCTCCCCTCAGGGCTGCAAGTTTGCCTCTCGCCGCGGCCAGTGAGAACAGCGAAGAGGGATGGGGGCACAAGGTGCGGCGGGCACTGCTGGAGCTTCCCGAGGGCGGGGGGGAGGGGGAAAGTGGGGAGTGGGAGCCCGAGTCCGGATGCTGGGTCTGGGTACAGCGAGCGCGTGCGGTGCGGAGAGGGGGGCTCACTGCAGAGCCCACCCAGCCCATTGGCTTGCGAGCGGTGACGGGCAGGCTGCTCCCTCCCTGCTCGCCCGCCTGTGTGGCTGCGAGCAATGTGCGCAAAGTGCCTTTGCATTAGCCGGCCAGTGCCGTAGCTCTGGGCAGAGGTAGCTCGCTCGCAGAGGTGCTGGGACAACCGAGGTGGCCCTGTCCCGCGCCTGCTGGCCCCCTTCGGACCATGGCATGGGCACAGGGGGATCTGACATCCTCGCTCTCCATCGTCATCACCTTGGCTGCCTGCCTCTCCGCCACCACCAGCGAAGGTAGGAACCGGGGTGGCCCCGGAGTGACGGGGCAGTGCTGGGGGGACCCGCGGGATCACTGTGTCTGTTTGGATGTGTCCGTACGGGCTTAGCCCTGCCGGGCTTGGCTTCTCCGTGCTCCCAGGGGAGCGCAGCTCCAGGTTCCTGCCTGCCTGAGTTGGCTAATCCTGGAGCTTTTGCACCAGAGGCAAAACTTCGGAGCTGGTCAGGAGAACCTGATTCTGCAGCAATGCCGGCAGGTCTGCCTCCCTCCCCTGCCCGGGCTCTGCTGCAGCATGCAGGGGTGGCTGCAGAGGGGACAGGGACACCGGCACCAGCTCAGCCATGGTGATCCCCATCACCGGAGCTGGCAGCAGTGCACATTGGCCGAGCAGCGTGGGCTGCGATGGAGCGAGTGGGTGGGCGCAGGAAGGTGTGCAGAGGGTGAGGGGAGCTGGAAAGGGCACTCGGGTGGGAAACTTCTCGTGAGAGAAAGGGCTGGAAACTTCTGAAGTGGAAAGCAGGGATGCAGCTGGGGATCCTCTCCCGACATCTTGGTGTCAGCCACGTCAGGCCTGCTCTCTCCACCCGGCCGCTCGACCCAGCTGCCAGCTGCCCTCATCCCTGGCCCTTGCCCGTGTCCATATTCCGGTATCTCAGGCCCCCCTGGGTTTTGGCAGTGCTGCTCCTGCTCCTGCCACCCACCCGCTCGCCTGCCTCCCTCTGTGCTGGCAGCGGCAGCACGGCTGCTTCCCAGGTCTGCTGATCTTCATCGCCAGAGATCTGCCGTTCCCGCTCCCGAGCGTGTCCTTGGCACCGGCAGCAGCATCCTTCCTCCCTTCTGCTGTGCTTCAGAGCCACGGCCAGCACGGCACAGCCTCTGCAGCGAGCCCCCGGGCCCGTGTCCCTGCCCCGTGGAGGTGGTGGCATCTCTCCCTTCTCCTGCCCCTGCATCTCTGCCATCCTTCCAGCACGCTGAGGCCCAAGGGCTGCCACCGCTGCTCCTCGGCCACTTCGCAGCATCCTGCTGGGCTGGGTGCTTGTGCTTACTGCCATCGTCCAACACCCACCAGCATCTTCCTCACTTCTACTCCCAATCTCCAGCTATTTGCTGGTCCTAACCCTGTTTTCTGCCCAGTGCTCACTTCCTGGCCCTCTTCCTGCTCCTTTTCCCGTCCGCTTTGCTGCCCATACAGAGGGATGCATTGGGGTCTCACTGCTGGGGATGGGCTGTGAGGGTGCAGGATGGGGCCCCAGCACCCCAACACTCCCTGCCCTTGCTTGGTCTCTGCTCTGGGATGCAGCAGCTGCCCTGTGCCCCGTGCCCTGGGCAGGGAGTGCTGCAGGATGCTGCCCGTGCCGCGCCAGGCTCTCAGTGCTGCAGCCCCGCAAAGCCAAACATCCCTGCCTGGACTTGGCGCACCCTGGGCATTGACAAGCGTGGCAAGGGCCCCCTTGCTGTCCTCTGTGGAGAAGATTGCTGAATGCTGGGTTGGGTTTTATGGCGTCTGTACGGATAGCCAGGCCCTGGACTGCTGTCTGCCTGTCGCCAGCTGGGAAAGACCTGGCTTTCCCGCAAGACTTGTTGGAAAAGAAAGCTATCCTCAATTACAGCCTTGGTCAGGAGATTGCCCAGGGTTGGGGATGATCTGGGCTCTGGGGCAGACCAAGAGGGCTGGATCTCGATTAGACCAGACAGGAGGTGCTCAGTGGCATCAAGAAAAAGGTGTGGGAGCCTGCAGAAAGCTGGCAGCGCTCCGTCCACCACCCCGACAACGTTCACGGCCCTGCGGATCCTGGGGCTCTGCTGTGCCCCGGGATGGGGCACTCAGTGCCAGCCGGGTCCCCAGCACGAGCCGTGGAGCTGGGACGTGGCTGTGGGCTCTGCCATTTCCAGTGTTCCAGGTGCTGGGATGGGCTGGGCTGGGAGCGGGATCGGCTGCGGTGCCGGTCGTTGAGCACCCTGGCATGGGATGGGACTGGAAATGGGGGAGATGCCGTGGAGCACAGCCCGGCCCTGGCGGGTGCCACACTCCAGTGGTGCCAGGCTTGGCTGCCCCGTTCCCGGGGCGCGTGGCGAGCGCGGGCACGGCGTGAGGGTGCAGCCCTGCTGGCCGTCACCTCTGCCTGCTCCCACAGCCTCTCCGTGCCCTGCACTTCTGGTCGTGCTCCCGAGCAAACCCAGCGCTGGTTTGGGAACTGCAGGGTAGAAGATTACAACGGCAAAGCAAATTTCAGGCCGGGATGTGCTACACTCTGCGTGCATGTATTGGGAGGCAGTTGGTGTATAAAACCAGGTATCAACCAAAAAAAACCACATTTAATCCTAGGATTTTTCTTTCCAAGAGCTCCCAGTGCCTTTCTCTTTCCTGAAATATTTGTTCCAAGAAGTTTTAAGCTTATATTTTTTATTCCTTTCAGTCTTGTGTGCAGGGGTGCCTGAGAAATAGGAGGAAAAGGGAATCGCCATTCCGTGGGAAATCCCCCATTTCAGCACGGCAGCCATTGTGAAATGGATTGAAAGCCAAAACTCAGAATTTTTTTTTAAAGAGGGGTAAAAATTTGCAGGATGTGAAAGATTTTTATTTGGAGCACTGAAAAAAGAATTGTCTGAAATGACCCAGTTGCTTCAGAGCAGGGAGGTAGAAAAGTTATTTTGAATAATATGGAGTATGAGAGACTAAAATATTTACTCTATTGCACACTGAGTTGCATAGGTGAAAATATTAAAGTGGGTATTTTATATTATAGCGCGAAATGAAGTTAAATAATAAAATGCGAAATATCTTTGTTCTATTGAAAGAAAATCAGATGAGATGAAATTACCACATTTGGGGCTTGGGTGGGGGGTAAAAAAATTGTATTTTCTGCCCAGAAACGGCACTTCAAGTGCTGCTGCTGGGGGTCTGCTCCCTCCCAGGTGATGCCCCCAGCTCAGCTCTGCCCTCCGTCCATGGGATGGGTGACCTTCCTCCCCATCACACCCTGGACCCCATGGAGCACGGGTGAGCTTGGGGGGGTCCTTGTGGCGACCTGGTGAAGTAGGGAAGGGGGATTTGGGGACATGTCCCCCAGCATTTTGGGGCACGTTGGGCTGGCTGAGGCAAGCAGCGGGTGATGGGGATGGGGTGATGTACAGGCAGAGCCAGTGAGGGGATCCTCGTCTCTTCCTCATGCCACGATGGTGGGCTTTTGTTCCTCCGCTCAACGGGGATGGGGTGCGGGAAAGCGCCAGGATCCTTGGGAAAGCCCAGCCGCTTGCTGTGCTGCTGAAACGGGGGCCACAGGAAGGGTTCATGGGGGTCTCCCCCGCTAATCTCTCGTTGTAATCTCATTAATTGCCCCTCTGCTCAAACAGAAAGAAAGGTAAAAACTCATCTGCGTGTTTATTCAGTGCTTCTTTCCGACTCCTCTGCAGCAATGCCGAAGTCGGGGCTGCGGGAAAAGCAAGGCACTGAAAGCGAGGGGAAATCGCCTTTTCCGTTTTAGAAAGGCTGTGGGGATGTGTGCTCCTCTGTAAGGATAGGAAACCAGAGCGTTTAGGCATATGGACTTCTGGCGATGGGGGATGGAGAGGCATTGGTTTGAAACAGGGAGCTGATTTAGGCTACATTAGTGAAAAAAAAATAAATTGGGGGGTGTTTAATTTTTTTGATTACTCCCAAAATGCTGATGTAAAGCAAATATTTGCATAATTTTAGGTAGGTTTACGGGGATACGTTTCTGGTGCCACTTTCATTTCCATCCCTCTTGTATTAATAGCTTATAAAACTTCTGGAAAATCAACCTCCGAAATTTGCAGGAAGATAACACACCAGTGCACAGTACACACCTACTTTGGCAGGTTTTTTCATTCTCCTTGAATCCTTGTTTCCTGAAATTGCAAGGGGTTGTTTCCAGCGGCAATAAATGAGCGCCCATTTTGGTGATGGTGGAAATGGATCTGATGAAGCCAAATTTCAGTACAACTGAAAACCCGGTGAATTGCTACAGGGAGGAAAGAATTCCTCATTTTTTCAATTGCTGAAAGATGGTTAGCAAAATATTTTACTCAAAACAAACCCCAACAAACCGGCAGTGAACCCCAGGCCCCAAAAATGCTCAGGAAGGGTAGAAGCTCATCCCACGCATCCCGGCATCGGTGCTGGGTCCCTGTGGCAGGACTTGGGGGAGCACCAGTTTCATGGAGACATCCCGACATCTCTGCTCTTTGTTCTGGCCGGGTGCTGTGTTTTGCCTGTCCCTGCTGGCCTCCCTGGCAGCCTTCAGTGCTGCCTTTATCTCCAGGGGCACATCCATTCATATGATAACTCTATTCATACCCTGACAGTTTTTGATAGTTCATTCTCCTAACCCAGCCCGTTCGCCTGGCCAACACTTAAAATGATTCCTCTGTCACAGAGGCGATTAACCCCTTCAGCCCCACCAGTTCCAAAGTGCGTGGTGGGATCGGGCGCTTGTATTTCCTTCAAAATGAAACGAAACCCTCCTGTCCTGCCCACGTCGATGCGCGGTACTCGGTGTCATAAACAACCACGTAAAGGATGCAAGTCCTTAATGGATCAGATCCAGGCACACCAATAAAGCCTAATGAAGTGTGTTTGGCTCAGGGACGGTGTCCAGAAAGGTATTCACCGTTTATCTGAAGACATCGACAAAGGCAGCGCTGTTTTTAATAATCCCTTCCAAGGGCTCATCAGCCCCAGCCTTTAAAAATCGGCCTCCTCTTTCCCTAATACAAATTTCCCTGGCTTCACCTTCCAGCCATTTGTTCTTGTTAGACTTCCTGCAGGATTAAAGAGCCCATATTTTTTCAGCTGTGAAAGTGCTAAACTCAGCCCGGGCACCTCGCAGCCCTCGTGGGCACGAGCAGACTGGGCTCTGCAGGTTCCCTTCTGTGATTTTTCTCTACTTCCAGCCCTGGTTATCATGCTCGTGCCTGTGCTATCTTCTGCTCTGCGTCCAGTTTCTCATATTTAAAATGCTTATTTAATCACATTAGTGAGTGGCAACAGTGCTGGCTGTAGCTGGATGGATGAGCTCCATCCCAGCACCAACGATGCCACAGGTTTCTGGGTCTTTCCTTGGATGAAATACCTTCTGTGTTGTGTACCTTCCATGCAATTTTTAAGGACTTCTGTGATATTTAATTACCAGTGGTATGAGATATTCAGGCTGTCCCCTACAAACGTGGTTAGTATTGGTATTTTTGTCTGTGAAAATGTTCCATTTTAGAAAGCTATTTTTAAGAGAGCAAAGGCAAAAGCCTTTAAAAGAAATTACTTTAAAAATGTCACCGGGGTACAAACAGCTCAGCACGGTTTAGGGTGGCCAACTGGTGTGAGAGCAAAGATGTCCTCAGAGAAATTAGAGAAAAAGCATATGACAGCCTGAAAAACTGCCATGCAAAGCCCCTCCAGATAATTCAGATAAGCGAGCACATTTGTAAAACCCACGTTTCCTTAGTGAGGATTCCGGGGAGGATCACACTCAAAGCTTTGCCAGGACTGCTGGGACGCAGGGATCGCTGTGAAGGGCAGGGCGGCATTTTCAGGGTGCTGCAAGGTTTGCCCTGGCTCTGATACAGGCACAGATCTCCAGTGCCAGGTCTGCCTGAGTCACTGTGGGCGGCATGGGAAGGTGCAGTTTGGGGTAAGAAATCTTCCAAATCCCAAACAGGCAGGAGATAACAGAGTGGGCATGCAGCTTACGTGTGGCGAGTGAGGAAAGGACTTGGGACAGTGTTAGCAGCTTACCTGGCGTGAGCTTCAATGTCCAAAAAATGCAGCAGAGGATGAAAACCTCAGTGACTAAAGCTGAAAATGCGTTTGTGTCTGTTTTATTGTACCCAACAGATGTGAGAAAAGAGAAGAGAGAGTCAGGTCTGGTGTGAGGACACTGGGACAAACCCCTCTGGACACAGCTCCCATTTCCTGGAGTCTGTACCACAGAGGTGTTGCTGAGTGCGAGCAGAAGACATTTATTTTGTGTTAGAAAACTCCCGTGGCATTTTTAAAGGCGGCCATGATATTGCATTACTGGTACCGTGTGGTGTTTGGGCTGTCCCTGTACCCGGACTGCAGGTCAGCGCGAAGTCCCGGTTCGGGTGCAGGTCCATTGCCTGCTCCTCAAGCTTCTGGCTTTGGGGACAGCGGCCAGGGGTGCCAGGAGCCACCCTTGGGTGGTGTGGGGGGTTGAACGGATCTGTTCTCACAGGGCTTTAGCCAGATGAGATGTCAAAGAGTGGCTGTGCCAGTGGGCTCCTCTCTGCTGATGGACAGGGCTGTGTCGCTGTGCCGTCCCTCAGGCTGGGGACGTTGTGGTGGGAAAGACTCGTGTGACTCCCACATGGCCAAATGCAGACCTGGGGGCACCAGCTGTGCCTTCTCCAGGGCCACAGGGACCCCAGTGCACCTTCCCCAGCCTCACCTCAGTCTTGCTTCTTCCCCTGCTCACACTGGATGTTTCCATGGAATTTCTTGCCTCCCTGACCTTTCTCACCCCCCATCCTCTGAGCCTTCCCACCTCCTCCTCTGGCTTCTGTCCTGAATTACAAAGAGCCCAGTCACCCCTAGAGCCTGAAATAGTTCCTTTCCCACTGGCACTGCGACCAGGGACATGGAAGTGTGGGCTCATCCTCACTCTGAGCCCCGTCCAGCCCTGCACACCCATCCTCGAGCCCTGGCAGGTTCTGACGTTTCCAGTTTCAGCTTGCACTGGAACCAGTGGGCTGCACACCCGTACTGGGGATGGGTGCACTCCAGTGCCGGGGACACACACCAGTACTGTAACACCCTGCCCGGTGGTGGGCAGCGTGCTCCAGCTGGGTCTTCTACACCAGTTCTCCCTGTCTGCCCCACTGCACACGAGCACTGCGAGTCTCAAAGCGAGCAGGAAACACAAGCATTTTCCATCTCTATTTTCTCACCTGTAGTTTTGAGAGGGAGCAGCTTTTTGTTGTGTGGCTTTTCAGGTGCTCTTTTTATTTTTCTGGGAAGAAAAAAACCTGCCCTATAATTTCAAGATTTTTAGCCGTAGAAATACTTTATTCAGGGTGTTTTGTTTTGTTTTGTTTCATTTTTTGCATTATTTCACAACACCTCAGTCCTACCACAGGTTATGCTCTTGCGCTACACATTATCTTATGTGATATCATGCAGCGGCTGGAAGGATCAGGTTGATAATTTTATTTTTAAAACCTGAACTGAGGCTTTTTGTTAGCACTGATTGAACAAACAAGCTTTCTTCCTACATCAAAGTATCTCCTGCTCTGGGTATAGTGAAAAGGGGTGACCCTCTGGGCAGTCCTTATGGGCATTGCCGCTCCTGATGCATTACAAAATGATATAAAATTAAATACAGGAAGTTCACGGCAACAATCTGGAGGTCTGAGAAGAAATCCTGAAATGGGAATTAGGGCACAGCCAAAAAGCAGCACTGCTTTGGTTTGAAAATGTTTCTTTTCAGCTTGTTTTTTTGGGGGTCTTTTTGTTGCTGTTGTTGTTGTTATTTTTGGTTGGTTTTTTTTTGTTTGGTTTAGTTTGGTTGGTTGGGATTTTCCTTCTCCTTTTTTTGGTTTTATTTTGTTTTGTTTTGTTTTCCAGCTTGATTCTGGCACTTCCAGAAGTGTGGAAATCCAAAATTCCTGCCAGATTTGATGATATTTTCTGGATCTACCTGCAGGGCTTTTCTAAACTCACTCCTTCTGTGGGCAGCCGAGGCTGGTGGGTGCCGAGGGGATCCCATCCCCGCTGTGTCCTTGGTATGTGCAGCCTTGTGAATGAGCAGCTGCTGGACAAATCCTGCCTGGATGTGGCTGCTGGTCTGGCAGAGCAGCACCCCGCTGCTGACCTGGATCCGTGGGGAACGTCCCCGCACGCAGCTCCTGAATGGGGAGAGCTGAGCTGCCCTCCAGGCGTGCTGCTCCTCCCTCCGAGCCCCAACGGCTGGCCTCGCGTATTGGGGAATAAACGGCTGTTTTTCATTCCTTAAAGATTAATATTGTCCCAGGGTTCAGGATGCTGAAAGCGAAGCTTCCCATCCCGTCCCCTCGCCATGTTCCAAGGCCAGTAGGACACAACTTTGTGTCTCAGCTTTGCCTCCCGAGTTGGAAAGGTCACGGCTGCCTATTCAGCCGGCCCTTGGATTAAACGGTGGGACACAAATAGCTGACCCACCCCGGCCCCACCTGCCCCTTCAGAGTTCTGCCCCAGATTATGGGAAATGAATGCCACTGGCTCTTGCTCCCCTCCTCTCAGGGAGCCGCTCGCTGCCCCTTTCTCAGACTCTCTTCCCGCTGTGGATAACCCTCCCTGTGTCATCCCCCCATGAAGAGCGGCTGGGGCTGCGGGGACCGTGTGGGGTGTGCAGACCTGCTGGGGTTGTGGAGCTGAGCCTGCTGGTCTTTGGGTAGTGGGGAGCAGCCAAACTGTGCTGATAAGAGTTTAATTATCGATGCAAAAGGCGTTGTTGCATGGGGGGGATCCTTGCTGTGAATCTTGGGAGGCCTTTGAAGTTGTGATGGAGAGGAACTCAAGCCCAAGGGAACAGGGCTGCTCCCACTGACCCTTCCTCCCCACGCCTGCGCTACAAAGCCCCTGCCTAAGAGGGAGATGGTGGAGTAATTAGAGGGAGAACCGCAGTGGGTTAACAATTAGCGAGGGTGCTCAGAGCCCTCTTTGGTCCCCCACTGCTCTTCCAGAGGCTGCGGCTCGGTGCATCCACCAGTGTGTCACCCCCAGGCTTGTTCCACCGCCCCACCATGAACCTGGGGTGGGCTGAGGATGCACAGGCTGCCCTAAATACCACAAGCCCATTCCTGAGCCCGGGATGCTTGGATGTGAGACCCCAAGGTGCCCACACACCTGTTTGTGGAGAGGCAGTACATCCCTGCAGGAGCTGTGGCCGCCAGCGCAAGTGTTGGGAAGGGTATCTAAGCACTCACTCTTTACAGATTATATGGATGATACAGATATAAATATAGATATTTATATAAATATATATACAAGATAGAGATATACAGACACAGATATAGATATATGACAAGAGATCTGTGGTCCCAAGAAAAACACACATCCTCTGGATGCTAGTCGCAGTCTCAGCTCCTTCACTCATCCCAAGCAGGGTTCAGAATTTGGTAGATCTGAGTATGGAAATGGATACAGATACAGATCCAAAATTAGAGATATTGGTATAAATACGATATACACACACATCATATACTGATTCACACACTTTGACTCCCGCCTAGTCTCTGTCTATGAGGCTGCAATGTGCACGACTCATGCACCATTACATGATGCAACTTCATGCGGCAGGAGGGTCTGCGTTGTGCGAGGCTCCGTCTGCAGACCCCAGTTGTGCTGGAAGGCGACCTGCTCGCTCCTAGGTGCTTCCATTTGAACAGGCAATCAGGCTTGACAGCTTTTCCACCAGGGCGAGAATTTCCCCTGACACCTCCTGGTGTTTTGGCTCAATATGCCGAGGCAGGGCCAAGGCACAGAATAGGGAAACGACAAAATGGTGCTGAGGAAAACAAAATGGAGCTCGCGGTTTGAGGCTGATACGTGCAGACAGTCCATAACATCAAACAGAATCGCCCAGCTGTAGGAGAGAGGTCTCCCAAACCGGCACGTTCTCTGAAAAAAAACGTTTCAGCTGAAAGGGGTCCTTTGTGGTGGTCTTGCTCACCCTGCGGCATCTAGGGCGGGCTCTGAGCAGCACCCCCGGAGAAGCAGCACAGCCAGGAGCTCACCTGCACGGGGCTGGACGGGCACTTGTCGCATGAGGTGTGGCGGGTTCCCTTCGGAGCCGGGCTGTAACCTGGGCTGTAACTGGCTGAGTTTTGGGAGAGTGTTGGTGTCCCCACACCCGAGCACGTCGCAGTGCTGCGGGATGGACACTGGGATCCACAGGCGTGCGTGCCATGCCATGAGTTAACAGGAGCTCTTGGACGCGCAGTGCCTTTGCGTTTGTGCAGTGCCTGCTGCGTGGGCTTAAAACGCAGCGCTCTGTGCACTTGGCTGAATTGAGGGAATAAAGGAAATAACTTACCCCTCTTCCCACAAAGAGGAATCTGACCACGGGTGGGATGCAGGGATGCAAGCTGGTGTAGGTTGTCTGGGAGCCAAAGCAACAGGAAGATGACTCCTATATGTCGTCACGATATTTTCTGTGAGACTGGGTGATGACCACATGGTCAGCATGGTGGGATGGGGTGTAGCAAGCTGGCTCCAGGTCCCACACACTGACAAGTCTGGGTTACACCCCACTATGTTCTCTCACCATCACTCCTCACAACACGCTGGACCCCAGCCCATGCAGGCTCCTCCTGCTGCCTGCCGAGCAGTGGGAGGCTGCCACATCCACTGCTGAGCATCCCAGCGTGGGAAAGAGGGTGCAGAGACCACGGTGGGGGGGAGACAGGGTCTGCGAAAGCCATCCCCTCCCTGCAACCTGCCTGCTGAGGGTCACCGGGACTGTGATCCTGCACTGTGAGCAGGGAAACTCCCAAGCCCGGGCTCCTGCTGGGCGAATTACCCAGGGAAAATAGGCAGAAAATCTTCAGATTAACAATAACAAATAAAAATGGATTTGAGATCTCCGAGGTAATTACTCCGTGCTGAGGGCAAGGGGCCTCTTCAGCAGTGGGAGCAGCGCCGCGCAGGGAGTGGAGGGGCTTGGCCTGTTGTTGGGCCAATGGAACCACACAAGAAACCCTGGAAATTCTTTCAAATTGTTCTGCTAACATTAATAAATGCCTCAAAAGCTCCTAATCTGCTCTGTCAGGAGCATGACGTCCGGGTGTTTCACAGCCAGCTCACGTCTCTGCTCCTCTCTCCCCCGCTCTCCTTTCCTGCCTGGTAATAGTAAATGTAAGTGGCACCCGTTCCTCGGGCTACAGGGACCCGCCTCACGCTGAGCCCAGGCTCTGCCAGGACTGGAGCCTCTGTCCTGATATGCCCTGTCCCTGCTATGAAAAGCTGGTCCTGGCAACAAGACCACCGTCCCTCCCGAGCCCAGGGACCAGCCCAGCCCTGGTGCTGCAGAGGGGTGCTGTGACAAAGTGCCTCCAGCTCCAGTCTGGTGCTCCTCAAGGCTGAGGAAAGGCAGCCAGCAAGGATGAAGCCTCCGGAGGCACTGAGCTCACTGGGTGGCTTCAGGGTAAAGGGAACGGGGAAAGCTGGAGGCACCGGGGGTCCCTGTGGGAGCCTGGTGCTGTTGAGGGGTGCTGAGGCATCGAGGTGCTGGTGCCCACTGCACTCATTCCCAAGGGTCAGGGCACCTTGCTGGCACCCTCCCCCAAGCCTCCATCCCTCTGGATCTGCACCATGGAGCTGGGGCTTGGGCTCCTTCCCCAGGTGCTGAGCAAGTCAGGGTTATCAGGCAGGGCAAGGCTCTCCTCTGCCTGGTGCTGTGGGGTCTGGGCGTGGGGCTCAGGTGGCTCAGAGGCAGCAGTGCCATGGCATCCTGCTTTCCTCCACGGCTGCCACGGCACAGGTTTCCACAGGAAGCTCCTGAGCACACTGGAAAGCATCCACGCCTCTCCCCCCACACAATCTGCTCCCCTCTTCCTGCAGTTTGCCTCTGTCTCCTCTTTAAGCCAGGCTCCTGGTGGTGGCAGGGATTTGGAGGGGTTGGCTTTGATGGACTTCTCCAGTGGGGTGTCAGCCAGGACCATGGGGACTCTCTTTGTGCTGGAGCTGGGCACTGCAGTGTGCAATTACAGCAGCTGCTGGAGTGCAGACTTCAAACCAGTGATGCTGGGAGGGAGCTGAGCCCAAAGGGCTTGCAGAGGAGAAGTGTCCAGTTGAGGAATGATGCTCCAGTTGCACCAGTCTTGGCCCGAGATGGGACTGGTGGACAACCTGGTGCTGGGAGTTTGTTTCCACAGCCCTTCCTTGCTTTGCATTCCCTCCAACCTGCTGTTTGCAGCTTCCTCTCCTCTGAAAGGTCACACTGCTCTCAGTTCTAGTGCCAGGACTCAGCTCTATCCTGAACCACCAGCTCTGGGCAGCATCGCTTGCTGCCATCCCCAAACTCCATACCTGCCTCATATCCAGCCAGGAGAAAGATTGATGGGCAGGGGGCATTTTCAAGGAAGTGGCATGTGAGGAGGGCTTCTTCACAGTGGCTCTGTTCCTCACTCCTCGGGGGTGGGGACAAAGCTTTCTAACACAGCTTTTGCTCCTGTGTTTTCCAGTGAACTTGCTAGACACGTCAACAATACCGGGAGACTGGGGCTGGATGACTTATCCCTCGCATGGGGTAAGTATGAAGTGACCCCAGTGGGACGGGTCACCGTGGGTCGCTGTGGCAGGGATCAGGGGATGGATAGGGAGTGGAGATCTCAGCCCCAAGTCAGTGCTGATGAGACAAACAGACCATGTCTGCTGGGAACGTGCCAGCCTGGCAGACTGGCAGAGGGATGCAGCTGTTTTGGTAATGCCATTTAACCCTCCATGTCCCCTGGTAGGGACCAGGTTGTCACCAGGTCCTGAACTTTGAGGGGACTCAAGAGCTGAGACACGCTGAGAAGCATCTCATTCCTCACTGCACCGGGTGAGCACCAGGGGGAACAGCCCCAAATGACCAGGAAGCTCCCAACCACCTGTAATCCAAGGAGTTTCTGTGGGAACTGGGCAAGAGGGGCAGCGGAGCCTCCCCTGTGGAGGGGAGGGAAAGGGGATGCACAGCCCTGGAGCGTGAGTGTCCAGGAGGGATGGCAGGGTGGTGTGAGCCAGCCATCTCGGCTGGCTGGATCCTCTCCACATGCTCCCTTCACTTGCATTTCCATGCCCAGCTTTTCTCGCCATGGTAGCTTTGTGGAAATAGTGAGTTTCAGATGTCAGGGTGACCTGGCTGGAAGGATTTTGCTTGTTCACATAGCGAACAGAAACAATCCCATAAATACCCACGGGACCAACTGCAAGGCACAGTGGGGCTTTCTGCAGGCACAAAACGTGCAAAATTGGGGTGCCTACCTGGCTGTTGCTGCTGTGTTGATTTTTCATGTCCATTCTTTTTCATCTTCTCTCTGAACTAAACAGTCCTAATCTTTTCAATTCCACCTCCCACAGAAATCTTCCCAGGCCTCTAATAATTTTCATTGATCTGTTGCTTGAGACTTTCAGTCCCGGCACTGCTTGAGCAGGAGTGATCAGAACGGTGAATTCATAATAATAGCAATGATCAGATTTCTATCAGACTTTATCGTATATGTAAATATATTAAATCATTAACTCAGCTCTAATTTTAGCAGTTAGTTGTTGCAATGATGAGTATTCTGGGAATGTAAGAGATTGAGAGGTACAAGGTCAGAGGGGACCGTGGAACTAATGTGATGTGATCTCCTGCATAAATACGGGCCTTCAGACCTGTCAGTTCATTCAGATCTCAGAGCAGCCCAGCTTTGAGGAAAAAAACATCCTTAGCTGCAAAATTGCTGGTGCTGGTAAATCCTCCAGGTCCTGCGGCGATGCTGTTAAGGGGCCCCTGTTAAAAACCCATCGAGGGTTTGCCTGGCTCTGGTCTCCAGCCAGGGGACCTTCTTCTGCCTCTGCCTGGACGAGGCAGATGTTGTCCTCCTCGTGGCTGCCCTTGGCTGTCACTACTCTCCTGTCACTACTCAGCTGTCATCTCATCCCAGCCCTGCTGCCAAATCCCGGCATCCTGGAGGAGCCTGCTGCACATTCAGGGAATCAGGGGCCAGGGCTTCCTCTGCTCCTCTGCAAGGGAGAATGTTCCCGGGATTTTCTGGGAGTTGGGGTTGTTGCCCTGCTTTTCAGCCTTCTGATTGTTTTCCATAGTTTTGGAGTCAGAGCTTCAGAGTTCTCACAGTCTAATGTAAATAATAGCTCATATTTATCTAACCATTTCTTGTGTTACGAATTCTTTTCCTGTGATGGAAAAAAGTGATGGACTCTCTATGTGACCAGTGTGATTGAAGAGGTATCACGTCAATCTTCCAATCCGTTGTCATGGTCAGACCTGTATATATCTCTCTCAAGAATATATCTATTCTTGAGAGAAATTAAACGTTCGGATTTTTCCCTCAACACTTCACCTGAGCACACACGTCCTTTGTTGTGTCCTCTTAGCAACACTGGGGCTGTTTTCCACGGTCCACATCCAGTGTTCTGTCCTTCATTCCTCCCTAGGCAATTCCTCCCCACAGTCAGGCCATCCACTGCTCGCAGACTGCCCGGGACTCTCCTTGTGGATGACCGCATGCCCGGGCCCTTGCTCCCTGTCAGGAATGCAGGTGGGGTCACCTCATCGCTCCTGTTACCGACAGGATGACCACCCCCCTGTGTGGAAACTGTCTTCAACACCCTCAACTTTGCATATCTTCTTCCAGCTGGATGTTTTAATGGCTCCTCTAAACACTTGTCTGGACCATGGTTCTTCCTCCAGGGGCCATTGTGTCGCATCATCCGGTGTCTCGGGTGAGGACGACTCCGCCCAAGCTGTTTGTGCTGGGCAGGGCCTCGCACTCCCAAGGCAGGCAGAGGATTGAGCCTGCAGGAGCCTCATTCTCACCACCCCAGGGACTTCCACGGCCAGCGAAGGTGCAGCATCCTGCACTGGACACTCACAAACCCAGGGGTGAATGCAGAGCACCGTTTGGGCTGTCAGGTGTGGCTCTCAGGTGACCGCTGGGGCTGGGGCCGGCTCTCAGGGCTCTCTGCAGCAGATGCCCAGAAGTCCTTCACCAGCAGCTCCTGAACACTGATACATCTGAATTCTCTGTCTTAGTAGTGATGTTTATTAAAAGTAAATAATAAATAATGTGCATAATAAATTAAATAATACATAATAAATAAAATAATGAGGAAATGAAATAAAGAGTAAATAATAAATATGATAAAGAATAAAAAGAAGTTATAATACCGGATGCCAAAAAAGTAAAAGGAGACCAAAAAGGCTCACATTAGGTGCTGTGTAACACCCAGAGCCAGAGCCACCTCTTGGCCGTGCTGCTTAGTCCTACAGGACCTCAGTCAGTTGTGGGGTAACTCCACTGTGCACTTACCCTCTGCTTTTGCCCAAATTGTGGCTCTGTTATCGACAGGATGACCACCCCCCTGTGTGGAAACTGTCTTGAACACCCTCAACTTTGCATATCTTCTTCCAGCTGGATGTTTTAATGGCTTCTCTAAACACCTGTCTGGACCATGCTTCTTCCTCCAGGGGCCATTGTGTCACATCATCCGGAAAGAGCATCTCGTTCCTTTACCTCCCTTGCTGGTCCTTCAGCTCCAGGTCCTTTCTGAGTGGCGAATTTTCCCTTAGATCCACTTTTTGGATCCACCAGGAGATGGATTAGGGTGCTGGTGTCTCAGGGAAGCTGGGGTAGAATACTCGCTCACTGCAAATGAGTTCTGAGCAGGTTCCTCCTGAGCAGCCCCGACAGCGCAGTTCAGGCTCAGGTGGGGGAGATCCAGTGTGATCCCTGCCCTAAGAAAGGGATTCTGTTTGCTGGTCACCATCTGTGCTCAGTGCTCTGGGTGTCCCTGGGGCTGTCCCTGCCCACTGCCCCGTGCTGTTGCTTTGGAAGGCCTGGGCTGGGGTTGTGTAGAGGCACTGTACTGTGAAGCCAGATTTTCATTGAGGTCATTTATTTTTGCTGCCATTTCCTTAATTTAGATGCCCTGGCTGAAAAATTGCTGGCGGTGCCCCCACACCCCTGCCACCTGCCAGCTGTCCTGCCTGGGCCACAGCTGGAGCGGGCACTTGGTGCTGGAGGGTGCAGGATTTCCCCACAGTGCATCTGCTCCATCCCCGGGCAGACACGGCGTCCTCCTGCCAAGGGACAGCACTGCTGGCTGAAGTCGTGTTTGTTTTGCTTTACCCACACCTCCATTCCCCCCAGGACCACCACATGGGTGACAGTAGGAGGTGGGCAGCTCTACCTGGGTCTTTTCATGGCACTGAGCAGCACAGAGCCTTGGCCCCCAGCCTGAGGAGCTTCAGAAGGGGACTTGTGTTGGTTAGCTCACTGCCTAGCGCCCTGCGGCTTGCTGTTCCAGCACCTGCAGGTCCTGTCACACCTCGGGATCCAGAGCAAAGGCAGCAGCCTCAGAGGCTTCTTCCTCTGACTGGGAGGTCCCAGAGCTGCCTGCACAGCCAGGGCAATGATCCAAAGCATCAGCACTGCAAAACTGGATGGGTACCACTTGCAAAGTCCTGACGTTTTCATCACCCCTGCGGGCAAGGTGAACTTGCCTCACTGGAAGGTTCTTCCCTCTCTGGCTTTGCCACGGCCAGCAAGAGCAGAGGAGCAGGAGCTGGGAGCAGTGGGCACAGTGAGGGGCAGCAGTGCCGTGGGCCCTGGGGAGTGTCAGGCCATCAGGGAGCCATGCCTGGCCTGTTTTGACATTTTCTCTTGCCAGACAATTAACTGAGGGGTAATTGGCTGTAATTGCTGCTCAGGGGTTTAATTGCATCCCCTCCCTCACCTCCACCCCAGAGACACGTGCAGGAAGCGGAAGGGTCACTGGGAGCATCCCTGTCCCGCAGGCTGCGGTTCCTCTCAATTATAACTTCAAAGGGCTCCCAGGAGCTTTGCAGCTCACTCCTTTCCCAGAACAATTCCCTTTGCATTGAAAATTAAACTCCTATCAGTGTGGTCAACCCCTTCCCTTGCCATGCCTCCTGTATCCCAGTTCTCCCCAGCAAAATGCCCCAGTGCCCCAGTGCCCTTCTCTCCCCTCTCCTTGCTCGGCACGTGACCTGCTGGATCAGAGGGAGCCTGATCGGCCCCTTTGCAAATTGCCTTTCTACTGACTAATTAAACACTGATGAGATAAGTCAACATATTATTAATAATTATTGTATCGTCTACTTTGATTTACAAAGTCAAACAGGAAATGATTTTGTTCAGACACAGGGTATCTAAGGAGCTTGAATGATGCCTTGCAAAAGCTAATTAGAACGGGAGCACCTTGAGTGCTGGAGAAAGGCCCCCCATGCTGCCCACGACCTCCCCATCCGCCCCCACCAGCACCTCCTGTGGTGGCCCCACAGCTTCCCCCTCGCTGCAGGGGCTGGGGTCAGCGCAGAGAGCTGCTGGGCATTGCCACCCAGGCAGCTGCCCCAGCATCTGTCACAGAGTCAGGGAATGTCCTGAGCTGGACGGACCCACAAGGGCCATCGAGTCCGACTCCCGGCCCTGTACAGTCCCTGACAATCCCACCTGGCATGCTCCAGGCTGGCTGTGCTGGTGGGAACACCGGGAAAGGCCTTCAGAGAGGTTCACAGCTCCCCATCCCTGCCCCTTGGCTCCTCAGAAAGGGATGTATCCTGAGGCCCCTGGGCACAGCTGGGCAAGGGTGCTCCTCCTCCATCCTACAGCACACTTTCAGAAAGGCAGCAGACCTGCTGGAACCCCCAGCTGAAAGCACAGACACGGCCACAGGAGGGTGTCCCAGCAGTATTTGTGCACCAAGAGCGGGGATTTCAGCCCTGGGACTGAGCTATTGGCACAGCCATCCCTACGCACCAGGGGACATTTTTGACCTGGGTCTGGTCCTTCAGCCAACGAGTTCATGGCTTGGATGAGCCCCATCTGTCATGGAGCAGGGTCTCCCTTTGCCCCAAGCCCACCCTGTAAAACCCCATCCCCAGTCCGAGCTGTGCTGGGTCCTTGATATTCCACCCCCTTCAGGTTCTTCTCCTCAGAACACCAAGAGATATTGGGGCTTTCCCATGTGCCTAGGCCATGCCTCTGCTCTCCCTCACTTTGATGTCCTTGTTGTATTTCTTGGGTTTCTGTCCCAAGCTGGAGCCTCTACCTGGATCCAGGAACACCAGCAAGTTACAGCTCAAGCTGCGGCGAAATTAATTTTCTTTGGAAAAAACAAAAAAGGTGTAGGAATGGAACATTGGAAAATAAAGATTTAGACTGGTAATTGAGATAAAAGCTCATCTCCCAGTGCTTGTTCTGTAAATGCTGGGTTATTGCTAATTCCCCAGATGCTGGTCGCTACCAGGAGTTAATCACCTGCAGTGAAGCTCGGGGTAGTTAACTGCCTGACAAATCCCTCCTTAGCCACAGCAGTGACTGATTTCATGGGGATTATCTCCATTAAGGCCTCCCATCTAATGATTTATAGCTGCAATAACAGCCTTCTCGTTTTTTCCTCTCCCAGTGACAATGGCGCGAGGAGGTGCCACGGCACGCGGGGATGGAAAGTGCTGGATATCTCAGTGGCCACAAAAGCTTTGCTATGCCAGGCAGACCTGGCATCTCTCCTGGAAGCTGTCCCAGGGCTGGGGACCCTCGTTCCTTTGCACTGCAAGGATGGTGGGAGGCTGATCTGCTGCTCCAGGGGGACAGAGTCTCTCCTCTGCTCCTCTGCCTCCTTCTCTGCTGTGCCACACAGGCCCTGGGAGACTTATGAGACCGTACTCTGCTGCCCAGATATCTGGTGTTTGCATCTCTCGCTTTTCATAATCTGGCAATTTTTTTTATAACTGGTGTTGACTTTAATTTAAACTATTAGGCAAACTCCTGAATGCAGATGCAATCACATCATCCCCCAGCGCGTGCGCTCACCACGTTAATTATGATGTCCTCATTTCTGTCTCGCTGGGGGATCTTATCACACTGGTGGGGCCGAGCTGAGCTTTGGTTTATAAAACCACTTCAAGCCATGAACTGAGAGCCAGCAGTGCCTGGGGCGTGCACGGTGCCTGAGCTCTTGAACCGGTGGTACCCAGTGTCACAGATGTCCCCTCCTGCCCACACAGCCTGGAACTAAGGTGAAACAGAAAAACCCCTGCAGTCATGGGGATTCCGGAAGCAGGTCCTTCCATCCCCCTTCTGGTACCTTAAAGGGCCTACGGGAAGGTTGGAGAGGGACTTTTTGAAAGGTTAAGCAGTGATACAATAGGGGGGGATGGATTTAAGCTGAAGGAGGGTATGTTCAGATTGGATATTGGGAAGGAATTGTTCCCTGGGAGGCTGGGCAGGCCCTGGCACAGGGTGCTCAGAGGAGCTGTGTCTGCCCCTGGATCCCTGGAAGTGTCCAAGGCCAGGCTGGACGGGGCTTGGAGCAGCCTGGGACAGTGGAAGGTGTCCCTGCCCATGGCAGGGGAGTGGAACAAGATGGTCCCTCCCAACGCAAACCATTCTCGGATTCTGTGATCCCAAACGCCCTGCAAGTCCCGGGAGCTGGCAGGGCCTGTGGGACTTTGGTTGCCTTGTGACACGCTGGGAAGACGAATCTGCGGCATCCGAGCCGCGAGCTCGGGTAGCCTGCCTGCCCCATTCTTAGAGCACCTCCGTGCAGGCCAGGTGTGCTGGTCTGGGCTGGGCTCAGACTGGGATCCCCAGGGACCCTGGGACAGAACTGACAGTGCAGCTGCTGTGCCAAAAAGCACCAAGTTTGAAAGAGTGATGGTGCAAATGCAAACTCTCCAAATTCATGCCAGGGATGGAGGTGTGGCTGATGCCGACTGTTGCTGGTGCCTGGAGGTAAGAGTTTATCTCCTGCTCTGTCAGCGGGGAGGATGCTGCCAGCTCTGGCAGTGCCACAAGCGTGTGGGGACACAGCAGGAGCGAGCTCCATCTCCTCTGCCAAATTTGGGAGAGAAGTGAATGTCTGGAGGCCAAAACCAACCAGATGAGCTGAAGCCAAAGCATTTTGGTGCGCACAATATCCTCATCTTTCCCTTGCCAGACCCTCGTGAAGAGCCCTGGCCCCACAGGCAATGCCGAGGGGAGCTGGCTGTGCATCCATGTGGGGGACACCCCTGCTCAAGCCCCACAGATCTGCCCTCACCCCGTGCGTCTCCTCCTGAGCACAGCTCTGCTTCACTTCCCCCGGGAAACTCGGCAGGGAAAAGACAGGAAACAGCTGTTGTGTTAATTTGTGCTCGATTAATTTCGACAGCGACTTCCACCCCCTCGGAAGCGCCGCGGCAGCAGCAGCGTGAGCGCGAGTGGGTGTGGGAGTGGAGAGCTCTGTGCTCGCAGTGCCAACAGGGGCTGGGCCGTGCCTGGTGCTGCACAGACTGCCCAGCACCCCTGTGCCCCCTCACCCAGCAGCAGGACAGTGTCCTGGGTGTCACAGCACCTTCGACAGGCTCGTCCCCGGGCTTGGAAAGCTGAGGGGTGCTGCCCTCATCCCTCCAGCCAAGCACACCCACAGCCTGGCCCCTTCCCATGTTGTCCACCTGAGCACTGGAGGGCAGGGCATGTTCCCAGTGATGCCAGGACAAACCTGGGCAATCCTGGAATTCAGAAGACGGTTTTTTTAAATGCATTACGAATATTTTTCTTTCCTGGGAGTGGCTCAACTTGCATATTCCCCTTAAATATGGCCCCTTTGCCAGCATATTCCCCTTAAAATGGGCTTCCATTGTAGTTTGCACCTGGAGCTTCTGCCTTTTCCAGGTTGCTTTAAGTTCCTTAGGACAGAGAAGCAGAGTTTTCTCCTAAATGCAGGAGAAAACTGGAGATGCCGGGGAAAACTGAAGATGTACATGACTGCAGGCACTGCTCTGATCACCCTCACACGAGCAGAGGGCACCCCAACACCTCCCCAGGAGCAGCAGGTCGGGCAGGTCAAACGAGGAGGGACGTTCCCGTCGAAGAGGGGAGAAGGGAGCGGGCTGTCTTGCAGGTATCACTGATACCTCTCTCCTGTATCTCTCACTCTCTGGAGGTGTGCTGCCCTCTCCTAGCTGTGCCCCGTCCCTGCACTGCTGGCAGCCACACAGTGAGGCTGGCGGGTGTCTGTGCCAGGGATCTGCGTCCTTGTCAGCTCCCACATCACCGGGGTGAAGGCTGCAGGCCCCTTGAGCTGAGCATCCTTCTCTCGGGGCTGCTGTTGGTTTTGTGTCTAATGAAACACAAGTCACCACTCGCATAAGAAAACAACATTTTTGCCCCGTCAGAGCAAGCCTAGAGGTTTATTTTAATGCACTTATAATGCTGCCTAAAAGATGTGTTTTCCTGCTCTGTCCAGCACGGCTGGGGATTTACTTGGCTCCCCCAACGCCCACAGACAGCTGAGTACACACACGTGCAGAGGTGGGGGCTGCTCCCTGCCGGCTTCCAGGCAGAGCCAGGACCCCAAGAAGGTGCAGGAAGGCTGAGGCTGGGGTGAGGAAGGTGGTGATGAGTTGGAAGGCAGAGGAGCAGGAGTGCCAGTGCCTCCCCCAGTTTCTGCAGCGCTGCATCTGGGGCTGTCCCTTACAGCTGGACTTGGGCACGGCGTTGGGACTTCAAAGCCTGTTTCTAGGTTTAGGGGAAAGCCAGATGGTTTGAAGTTCTCTGCTCCTCTTCCTCCTCCCCTTCTCTCATAAGAATTCAGGGGTCCCAGACCCATCGATGGGGGTGTGATTGGAGTACCTGGTTTGAGCAGAAATGTGAGCTGAAGGGGTGGTGGGAAGTCCCTAGCGCAGCGAAAGTCTGTGAGTCCTGGTGAGGCATTTGGTGAGAGTGGAGAGGGAGATGCGAGGCAAAACTGAGCCCCCACAAGTGTCATGTAGCCCCCAACAGCTAAGTTCTACTTGTCTCTCACCTATGGAACTCATATCCAACATACCACTACTACTTCTCACTTCTTATCACTTAAACCCACCCAGCATCCCTCCCTTGTGTGACACCCATGTCCCTGTCCCTCTAAACTCACCCAGACCACCCTCCATTGCAATCCTGCTCACTGCAACCTGCTTTTGCCAGCATCTCCTCCCCACGCTCACCCTGCAGCCACTGGTAGATGGAATTTTCACCCCTGAGCTGTCAAACCATGAACATCCAGGTTCCCAGAGCCAGCCCTGATCCAGCCTCTCAGCTGGGCTGGGCACTGTGGGCTCACATGGAGGAGCCACACTGGCATCACCTTGCAGGGAAGAAGGGACCTCTGAGCCCCCGTGGGCCCACATTTCTTGCTGACAGTCCTGTGCTCAGTACATGCTTCCCCTTCACCCTCTGGTATCCACCCTGAAGCTCCTTCTCCAGACGGAAAGTGCTCAGTTTAGTTTGTGCACGGACAGTGCGTGAGCCAGAGGAGACCCAGGTGAGCACCAGAATAAGGGCTCCCGCTGCTGCTGCCAATGACAGGCTGAGCACCAAGAAAAGGGACCCACAGCCACGACCTGGAGGGTTTGGAGCCCTCCCAAACACACACTGCCATCAGCTTCTGCCAGGACATCAGCAAGTGTTCCCGTCTGCAAGCAGGGCTGCGCCTCCCGCTGCCCAAATTAGCGCGGCTAACGACTGCCCCTCATTTCCCTTTGCCCTGTGGCCTCCCACCCAGACACAGGAGCAGAGGGGTGGGAGATGGCACGCACTCCTGCGTGCTCCCTGCTCCCCCAGGGGCTGGGGACATCTGCAGTGACCTGTTTTCTCTGTCCCGCAGTGGGATTCGATCAATGAAATGGACGAGTTTTTCAGCCCCATCCACACCTACCAGGTCTGTAACGTCATGACCCCCAACCAGAACAACTGGCTCCGGACCAACTGGGTCCAGCGGGACGGAGCGCGGCGGGTCTACGCGGAGATCAAATTCACGCTGAGGGACTGCAACAGCATGCCAGGCGTGCTGGGCACCTGCAAGGAGACCTTCAACCTCTACTACATGGAGTCGGACCGGGACCTGGGCACCAGCACCCGGGAGAGCCAGTTCCTGAAGATCGACACGATCGCAGCAGATGAGAGCTTCACCAACGTGGACCTGGGCGTGCGGCGCCTGAAGCTGAACACGGAGGTGCGGGGCGTGGGGCCGCTGAGCAAGAGGGGGTTCTACCTGGCCTTCCAGGACATAGGCGCCTGCATTGCCATCGTCTCGGTGCGGGTGTACTACAAGAAGTGCCCGGCTATGGTGAGGAACTTGGCGTCCTTCTCCGAGGCTGTGACTGGGGCGGACTCGTCCTCCTTGGTGGAAGTGCGGGGAGAGTGCGTGGGCCACTCGGAGGAGAGGGACACCCCCAAAATGTACTGCAGTGCCGAGGGAGAGTGGCTGGTGCCCATCGGGAAGTGCGTGTGCAGCGCTGGCTATGAAGAGCAGCGGGATTCCTGCATGGGTGAGTCCCTCTTGCCTGCAGTGCCTGCAAGGGGAGGGGTGGCTGCAAGGGGCTCTTGCCCCTTTGGGGAAGGGCTGAGGACAGAAGCCTGCTCACAGAAGCTGGCACAGCCAGTCTCTGTGGAGGCCAAGGCTGTCCATGCCGTTGCTGGCTGGCTTCATGCTTCCAAAATGTGCGGCTGGTACTGATGCCTTGAGCTGGCTACCTAAAACAGAGGCTAGACAAGAATAAGGGAATAAAAGGCAGGTATTTACTTGAAGGGCTTTCAAAGGTTCGGCCTGGGCTGTCATAAGGCTACACCTAAGATGGACCCTGGGTCACGAGTTCTTCACACTTTTATAAGTTTGGTTCATTTGCATATCAGGGTTACTTCTCCTGAATTAAGTTATAACTTCAGTTCATGATGTAATTATGCCAAGTTTGCCCCCCTTCAGAGGCTTTTAGTTTACACATTTCGGGGCCTGGTGTCTTTGAAGAGCAAACCTAGAGAGGTTTGTTATGTGTAACCAGCATGAGAGAACAGAAGTTAACAGGCCACAAGAGACTTCAGAGTTACACACTGAGCAGTACAGGATTTGAAAAACAGAAAAGTTAAAACCTAAGGCATCAGCACCACTGGCAAACTCCCCGGGAGTCCCTGTGGCTCTGACAGGCCCTGGGGCACAGGGCATGGCTTTGGGATGGGGACTGGCTGCCATCAGGACAGGGGCTGCTCTGGTTCCATCTTTCCCTACCATGGATCGCTGGCCAAGAGATCCCAGCTCTGTGCCCCCAGCAGCTCTGCCTGGTGCTGAGATCTCTGGTGTGCGCCAGCAAGCCACTACTTGGCCTCTCCAAAACACTCACCGCTGGCAGGGGTTTAAAAGGGAGGAAAGCAAAAAGGAAAACACTGAGCTTGCATGGAACAAGGTCATTGCGTCCATCCCTCACCTCCCGGGGCTGCTGCAGAGCCCCTCGTCCAGGGGTGTGGGGAGCCTTCCCAGGGGCCCTCAGGGCTGCTGGGCAGCTTTGAGCTGCCAACTGAGCAAACTGTGATAAGGAAGTGGGGTGACCAGCAGCAGGCACAGGGACGTGTGTGTACAGAGCACAGGCTCCCTGGGAGAGCCCTCCACACAGATTTGTTTGCTCTCTGCTTCTTCATGGGACGTGGTGAGGGGGAGCAGCACAAATACGAGTGCGGGGCCTTTGTTTGAGTTTCATCAAGTGAAGAAACGTCAAGTGGAGCATTTGTCTTAGGGAGACTTGACTCAAGGTTAGGACGTCCGACAGCGGACTGGAATGGATCCGGGGGCTCCTGGGACCCACGCTGGCTCCAGGTCTCCAGCTACAAGTGGGAAGGATGGGCAGAATAAATGCTTTTATCTGAAACTCCTCCTGTCTGTGACGGTCGATTCGAAAGTTATCCTGCGATAGATCTAATAACTCAGGGAAGGTCTTCCAGCATATTAAAGAGTGGGTGCAAGAGGTTTGTGGGGCTGGGCAGGCGCTGCTGCAGGAGGGGACACTGGCATGGGCCCCCCGGCTGGCTGTGCCAGCCCCAGCACTGCAGGGAGCTGCGAGTTGGCTCAGAAGGACCAAGCAGCCCTTGGTTGTACTCCCCTCCAGCAGTCCCCTACTGCACACCCCGCCCCAGGACATCCCCACCCCAAAGGCAGGAGGCTGAGTGAGGCTGTGGCCTTGGTGCTGGGCCCTGCCTGCCTCATTTCCGTGTGATTCCTTGGTCAGGTGTCTTGGTTTAGAAGACAGGTGACTGCCAGGGGAAACCAGAGCCTCCCTTGGAATAGAGAATGTAAACCCCCCACCTCCGAATGGCTATAGTTTTGGAATTATGGGGCTTTCAAGCAAAGATATGGGGATAGGAATACCAGTTCTTTACTAAGAATA
>WEIT01041336.1:42805-55851 GCA_013389985.1 Dryoscopus gambensis
CCTTCCCCTGGAGTTACAAGAGATAAAAAAAATCTTCCAACCGGTTCAACAGATGAAATTAGAATATTTTTGGTTACATATTGCAACCCAAGACAACAGGTTTGCTGTCTCCTGGCAGCAAAGCTGTGGGAGGGCACCTTCTCTGCCCTCCTGCCGGTTTCTGGTGGGATTGCTCCTGCCACAGGCACAGCACAGAAGCAAGCGTGGGCCAGCACGTGTCCGTCCCCAGGTGGCCCTGCAGATGGACTCAGACCCAGCAATGCTCTCTGGTGAAACTCTCCAAGCCCTGTGGCATCAGAAACGGGACAGAAATGTCACTGGAGTTTCTCTGACCTCAGCGTTGTCTCACCCTCCTGCCTTCCCCGCCCCATTTTTCTGGCTCCAGCGCAGTTTGATGAGCCAGCATTGAGGGAACAGGGGCAGCACCTCCTTGCCTGCATCTCCTGTGCTGGGGCAGCAGGACATATACTTACACATGAAGGCAAACAGATGCAAATCTCTGATCTTGTGCCTGATTGGGGCAGAGTTCATTTTTCAGGCTGAAAAGTGCCTTTCGGGGATGATTTATAACCCCGGCGGATCTGCTGGAGTTGGAAATTAGCCGTTTTAATTGTCAGGCGGACAAAAGCAGGATTCCAGAGGCTGTCGCCCCAGCAATTTTTCATTCTCGGTCACAGGGATGAGATGATATAAATCACTCCTTGTGGCCCTAATAATCTTTCTATAAATACCAGGGAAATTCATTTTTTTGCTTGGGGAGGGGAGGTGTGGAGGGGGAGAAATTAGAGAGAAGATACTCTGCCTCTATGGCAGTGTTTAAAATATGATTCCAAATTAATTTCCTTCTCCCTTTCACAGCCGGACGCCTTATTTGTCAAAGCTAAAGATATTTGAACAGTGGAGGTTTGTCCCCCTCCTCTTTAACATTCATTTTTCTAAGGGCTTGCCAGAGTGATGTAAGACAGCTCAGGAAGCCAGACCATAGCCAGAGCTGTTCCCAGCCCTTCAGAGAAGGAAGGTAGTGCCACAGACCTGGGAAGGAAGGGGTGAGGTGGGACACGGTGAAAGATGTGTAGGAACATCGGGAACTTCTTTGCCTCTCATCCCCGTTACAGAGTCATAGAATCCCAGACTGGTTTGGGTTGAAAGGGATCTGAAAGTTCATCCCATTCCACCCCCGGCCATGGGGTTCCACTGTCCCAGGTTGCTCCAAGCTCTGTCTAACCTGGCCTTGGATGCTTGCAGGGATGGGGCTTTGCTGTCATCCATCATACTGGATCCTTCACTGCCCTTTTTTGGGGCAGGAGAGTGGTGGCTCGGATCTCTGACTCCTGCGCTCATCCCAGCAGGATCCACACCTTTCACCCTGCTTTGGTGTCCTGCTGCTTGCCATAAGGATGCGAGGGGCAGCTTCCATGGGGTTGAGGGGGCCAGATCTCAGCCCAGGAGCCCTGGGATCGGGACCATCTGAGGGTGCCAGCTGGCTTGGCATCAGATGTGTCACAGCCCCCACCACACACCAGACATTTGTCCCCATATCTGTGCCTAATGCCTCTGCCAGGTTCCTCTCCAGGGAACCTCCTCCTGCAGCTGGGACTGGGCCCGTGTGCCACAGTACCCTCCTGGGCAGAAATGGGACTTGAGCAGGAATTCCCACATCCATTGATGGCATCCTGGGGTCTGCCAGCTCCAAACATCCCCAGCATTTAGTCCCACAGCATCTCGTGCCACAGCCACCCGAAGGATGAAACCCCTCCCGGGACAGCGCAGCCCACTTGTTTTTCCCTCTGTTTTCAAGGTTCTGAAGGACTTTTCTTCCCTCACCCCCTCACCCACAGCCTCGGACGTGCTGCTCTTTCCTCCTTGAAATGCATCAGTCCACACACGACACATTAACGCCTCTTACACACAGCAAACAGCAACTGCTCTGCCTGAGCAGCAGAATAAGCCAGAGCAGGAGGGAAAAGGATCTGTCCCAGCAATTTATCAGATAAGGAGACAATCAGCATAATTCACCTTATTGATATGCAGCTGCTGTGCAGGACAAATAGAGACCCATTTCAATAAGGTCAGTGCAATTAGAGGGATGGGAAAGGGGAGCCTGGTTGTGCTTCTGTGGGCAGGGAAGGGCCCGTAACCCACCTCCCCAAAGGCTGGGAGCTGGGACATGAGCATCCTGTCCTGTGGGTGGATGGATTCAGAGGTGGACACGGAGGCTCAGGCAGGTGAGGACAGTGGCTCTTCAACCACATCCCTCCTACCAGCCCCGGTCAGCCCCTCTTTGGGGAGGTCTGCCAGGCTCCTGAGCCACCAAGACCTTGGGTTGTGGTGATGGTCCTTGGTGGATAGACCTTGGACCATGGAAATTCATGGTCCTTGCATCAGGGTCCCACTTCTGAGTCAGGTCTGAATTATTCATTGGGCTGCATCTCTCCCCAGCTATCAGTGAGCAAAACTTCGGGTTGGGCTAAAATCTGTTCAGCTGCTCACAGGTTGTGCACGCAGAGGGAGTTGGTTTGGAGCACCAGCAGCAGTGCCATGGCTGTGGATCTTGGTGCTGCTCTCTGGGAGCTGACACAAACCCATCCAGCATCCAGCCGTGGGGACCCCCAGGAGCACAGAATCTCCCAGGAAGAGTTTTCTTAATAAACAAGTGGAAAAGAGGACAGGCCCTTTTCCCTGTGAGAGTGGGTGAATGAGAATGGCATTTGGCAGAAATGCCACCCCCAAAGAGCTTCTTTGTTGAATATCCATGGCTTTCAGGAGTCGTCCAGACATTTCTGTCTGGAGTTTGGGAACAGGCATCTTATCCTCAGGGTGTTCTGATTGCTCTGGCTGCTTTCCCTCTGCTGTTCTTGGGACCTTCAGCTTGGCTGTTCCCTTTAGATGGAAAACAGTGATGAGGGAGCAGGAACTGAGCAATTCCTAATTCCTGCTCCAGCAGCCCATGTGCCCACGGGATGGGTGTTTGCAGCCTGAGTGAGAACAGCCACCCAACTCAGGTCTGCTGTGTGTGGCTGAACGAGGATCTGCCCCTGGGTTGGACTTGATCCAGCTCTGCTTCAGCCAAAAATTGGCATTTTTCCTCTGGACAAGAGAAGAGAGGGACACTGCCCCTGCTGGGACCCTTCCCCTCCAGTGAAGGAGAGGTGGGAATAGAGGAAGGACTGCTGGGCTCTCTCATGCCTCCTGTGGGACACAGCTGGTGGAAATGGATCTGGAGAGTGGTTAGCAATCTGGAAGCCAGTTAATTTTTTCCAGTTGGTGGGATTCATGCTGATGAACCAATCAGCAGATTTAATGTACCTTAAACCTTCCTTGTGGGCAACTTTAATCGAGCAATTAAAGCACCATGGCATTGCTAATTAAGAGGAGAAAATACCCAGCTTGGTAATTATGTGCTTGTGAGTACAGTTTTGTATCCATGGGCATTTATGAAGAAAGTCCCACAGCTGGTGGGGCAAGGGGGGAGCAGAGCTGTGTGAGAGGAGGGGAAATGTACTGTGCTGGGGGCACAGCCTGGCACAGGGGCAGGGAAAGCCCTGCAAACACCTGGGGAAAAATGTTCCTGGGGAAACAACTGGATGGGGCTTGGAGCAGCCTGGTCTAGTGGGAGGTGTCCCTGCCACGGGCGGAACGAGATGGGATTTAAGGCCCCTTCCAATCCAAACCATGTGGTGACTCCATGATTCTGTGAGGATACCCTGTTACTGCAGCTCCAAGCAAACACCTTGGAAGGTGTTTCACTGTTCTTGGTGTGGATTTGAAGAGGAGTTTCTCTGCAAGTCTCAGCACACACACATGGCAGGCCCAAGGCACAGCCTTACCCCCCGGCAGCACCCTGTGCCCGCTGTCTGGGTACCAGGCTGTCACACTTGGAGCTGCTGGCACCAGTGCTCCGGGTGTCCCCCACACAGGGGGCCTGCCCTGAGTGTACCAAGTCAAAGCTTCCAAGGGCGGGAGCAGAAACAGTTCCAAAGTGGTGCTCTGGGAGTTGTGCAGAAGTCCTTTCCATGATGCCAGACAAGGGAGTCAAAAAAAAGTTGATGACCCACAAGATTTTCACTGTGGGTTGCAAAGCCACCAGCTGCTCTGTAAAATACAGGGAATACTGCCTGGTGAGACCGTGTCACCTCCTGGTTATCCCAAAGCTCCGCATCTTCCCAAAGAAAGAAAGAAAGAAAAAACCTGTTTGTTTTCCAAGACACATAAGCTGCAATTATCCAGGAACACAGAGTCATAGAAAGGTTTGGGCTGGAAGGGACCTTAAAGCTCATCCTGTTCCACCCCTGCCACAGGCAGGGACACCTTCCCCTATCCCAGGGTGCTCCAAGCCCCATCCAACCTGGCCTTGGACACTTCCAGGGATCCAGGGGCAGCCACAGCTGCTCTGGGCACCCTGTGCCAGGGCCTCAGCACCTTCACAGGGAAGAATTTCTCCCAACATCCCACCTAAACCTGCTTTCTTTTTCATTAGGAAAGACTTCTTCCCCTTGAGGCTTATCCAGCCTTGGGGTGGGATCCTTGGATTCACACTTGTCTCATACCAGGACCTCCAGCTCACTGTCTCAGACCTGGCTGCTAGGCTTGGGCCCCAGGGGTGCTGGGCCACACGTGTGTGGCTGGAGAGGGCAGGAGGCAGGACAGGGTGATCCCAGGATCTCCAGCATCATTCCCTCCTAATAAATTCCCTCCTCTAAAATTCCCTCCTCTAAAATCCAATGGCTAATTGAATTTACTTGGAAAACAAAACAAAGCAGCCCCCCAGCACCTAAACCCATTTATTTGTTTCTCTGCTAAGGAACAAACAAAAGGATGGAGGTGGCTGCAGAGCACCACCGTGTCCCACCAACACAGCAACATGGGGTTTGTCCTTGGCTGGGTATTTTATGGTGTGCCACTTTTCCTCTGAGTTTTCTGTGTTTCAGCACTGACAGAAATGAAGGGCGAGAATGATACTGAGCTGGAGTTCAGGGTAGTGATGGGGATTAATCAAATTTTATTTGTGCCTAGCAGGTCTCTGTGGCCCTCTTAGAAGTGGTGAAGAGCAGCTGGGCTGTGATGGATAAAGACATTCACCAGTTTGGGAATGTTTGGGGATTTTTGTTTTGAACTCTTCCACAAAATTTGGCCATGTTTAGGGGGTTGACACAGGTCGTTGCTCTGGATTTCCAGCAGGCATGTGCCTGGGAAGCTGTCGTGGGGGAGTTTGGACACAGTGCAGGAAAGACCTGGATTTTGCACCAGTCCTTGCCCCGGGGATAGCGTAACACTGTGGGGGGCAGGGATCTCAAATTCCCCACCAGCACATTCAGAGGCTTGGCTCTGAGCGATTGCCTTGCATGGAGAAGAAGTTCCTCACCCCACAGAGCAGGAGGGCCCTGCCAGAAGCTCGTTCTGCCCTTGGCAGGAGCTCCAGATGCCACCCACGCCACTGTTTGTGTGACGGCTCCTTCCCCTTCTGCAAACAAGCTGCTGCTGCCACTTCTCCAAGAAGCAGGAAGGGATCCGAGGCTGGTGGGGCTCAGCTGTGAGGCGGTGAGGGCTGTGCTGGCCCTGGCATGTCTGGGCACCCTCATTTTATGGCTCAGCCCCTCTACACATCCACAGCCATATGGATGTGTGGAGAGGGCTCACGCAACCCTCCCCAGCTGCATTCCAGATCCTGCCAGGGATGGGATGAAGTTCTTGGTGTTCTGCGTGTCCTTTCCTCTTTCACGCCTTGCCACAGGGACACGGGGTTACCTCCAGCACTGTCACCCTCAGGGATGTCCCATTCGGCCCCACCCCTTCCTCCAGACTGTGTTTTCTGGTTTGGTGAAATCTGTGGAGTTTTTTCAGAAGCTTTGGATACTTCTGTCTCAAACTCTTTGACACGACTGAGTTTGGGAAACAGCTTTTTTTCTAATTCTGGCACCAGGCTGCCTGTTTCCATCCGACTCCAGCAAGCTGTAGCGTTTCCCTGGATAAGCTTTATAAAAAAGCCTTTGCTCTGAGCATGCCAGGCTGTCTCACCTACACAAGTCTGCACAGCATCACCTCCACTCCCACGGGAGGATGTCTGCACCAGGCAGCAGAGCAGCACTCATAGGAAACTGGGATTTGGGTGCTTCCCGCTTTTATTTTTTCATTTTTTAAGATGTGGGGAAGAGCAGAAGGGAGTCAGGTGCGTGTCCAACAGCACCAAAATCAGGCTGAATGGGGATGTGAGCAGCCTGGTCTAGTGGAAGGTGTCCCTGCCCATGGCAGGGCAGGGGAGCTGGATGATCTTTGAGGTCCCTTCCAAACCAAACCATTCTGGGATTCTGGAATTCTAAGGCTAGAGGTTTGATTCTAAGTGATTCTGTGACTCTAAGACCTGCTGGTTTGTCTGTGGCAGCATCATGCAGATTTCCAGTTTGGGATGCAGCCAGTCTGTACAACTGTGGTTCCAGTTTTCCCACCACTACACGTGGAATTACTTGGAAGGGCAGGACCCTCCTGAATAGAACTTGTCCTGGTGGCAGTGAAATCTGGGTGTTACCAGGAAGGATGCAGGGTGTAACAAATTGTGGGTGCCATTTGCTGGGAGCCTCAACCACAGGGTTCTGCTGGCTTTGCGAAGCCTGCATGGGCAAAAACCTCCTCCTGTCCCCCCCTCTGAAAGGCTCAGGGGTGCAATGGGGTGTGAAGTGGGTTAATTGTGGGAAGAAGGGCCAGGCAGCAGGGAGGTGATTCGAGCTGGAGTCCGGGGTGGTAGAAGGCAAGTTCAGGGGTGTGTGCTGGTGTGATGGGTTGTACTGGTGGTGGGAGGAGCTGTGAACTGGGCAAAGGGGCTGCGAGGTGGGAGTGGGGCTGCGGACGGGCTAATGGGGCTGTGGACTGGCTCAGGGGCCAGAGGTGACCAGGGCTGAGGCAGAGCAGGGACGAGCAGCACAAGGAGGGTGTGCGAGCACCAGCAGGGCTGTGGGGGCAAGGCATGACCTCAGGGCCAGGAGATTACTGAGAACACCAGCCCAGCCAGACCCCCAAACTCCCTCCAGGCCGCTGAACAGCCCAGAGCCTGGGCTGACCTGGGATTGCAGGGAAAGGCGAGCACAGCCCTGCTAAAACAGAAGATTTTGGGCAATGAGGCAGATGCCTCATTTTAAGACATGACTGAGAATAACCTGCTTCTGTTTGAGTGTCTGTGTCATATGGGAGCTGAGATTGGAGGCATCATGCTGAAACCGGATTGAAAGGAGCTGGGATTTTCTGTGCTGGCTTTTGCAGCCTGGGGGGCTCTGGGACTGGTGCCTGTCTCTGGCTGTCACAGTGGCTGTGACACCTTTATTTCCATCTCTATCTCTTCCCAGCATGGCCATGAAGGGAGACACATGACCGCTCTTCTGGTGCTTGCGGATGCCCAGATCTGCTGAAGAGTCAGGAAGGGGGCAATTGGTGGCACCAGTGTCACCGAGCTGCCCCATGTCACCCTCTCAGCCATGCTCTCACCCTGCCCAAACTTTCTGGGCCGAGGACGGAGCCAAGAGGGAGTGACATGGGGACAGTGCTCGCATTTGCAGCCCCACTGGAGCAGCCCTTGGTGGTCCCACCAGGGCCACCTGCAGAGCACTGCTCCCAGGCAGCCACTCGAGAGGGAGAGGAGCAGCAAGGATGCTAGCGTATCCTTGACAGGTCCATCCATCATCTCTTGAGCTCTGCCAGCTTATTAGCAGATGTTCTCCTGTCCCCAGAGGATGGAGAGGGAGTGAAACAAACGGACCGAACTCCAGATGGCTGGCAGATCCCTCCACGTTCCCTGTTCCTGAGGCAAACCTGCTGCTCCGGGGTCATTTGGGCGGGCGACGCATGAGAGTGGGGCTGGTGGGGTGGGAAAGCAGGCGAGGTGTGCGGGGCAGGGTGGGGGGATCAGTGGAAGCCCCGTGGTACAAACCCAAACGGGTCTGGGGCCATCGCCGGGGACTCGGCTGTGCCATACAGGGCCAGAGATGTGCTCTGCCAAGCACGGGCTCGGTGCTGGGTTTTGCGGGCTCTGCTGGTGACTCTGGGATCAGCCAGGTGTCTGGGCTGCAGGAGGGATGTAGGCATGTGCAAGTCTGGAGCTGAGTGGCAGGGGAAGGGCTGCTGCTGTCCCACGTGCTCTGCAGAACCACACCGTGTGTGTGAGATGGAACTGCAGGGACCCGCAGCGGGGCTGGCTGCTCCCGGGGGTGGCACTGGGGACAGGAGCTCTCCGTAGCAGCACTTCTGGTGGCTCACAAGGTGGCAGGACCTGAGATCCTCAGACTCAGAGCAAGGGTGTCAATAGCATAAAATAATGGGCATAAAAGAAACCCCACCTTCCCCAGGGCTCCAGGAAGGGCATTTCTGGCAGGTGGCTATAGCTGACTGCAGTGAAGACAGCAGAACAACCACTCTGTGCCTCTCTGCTGGGTAGCTGCAGATTTGGGAGGCTTCTGTGTGTTCCACAACCACTGGGCTGTGGAGCCCAGCGTGTTTTAGACCTGGTGCATTTGATTGACTATTTCCTGCTGGGCACTTCTCTGCTGTTTGCTCATCCCAGAGCTAACCTGGGAGGTCCTGGTCTTCCACATGTCACTGGTGTGGCATGAGAGAGCTCAGTCCAGAGCAGGACGTGCCTGGCATCACGTACTGGAAGTATGTTATACCTTGTGCGGGTTGAAGCTGGTGCCCTCTCCTTTTCCTGTGAAAGGCTTTGCACGTGTGTCCTGCTTCCCTCTGAGGTGGGCACTGAGACACCCAGAGGTGCTGCATGACCCCCCGAGCAGTGCCAGCCCCAGCCCCAGGTACTCCCCAGCCCTCCCTGTGTGCTCATGCTGTCCATGTGCCGGGAGCTGGCTCCTGGTGGCTCTGCCCTGGTGCACAAATTCACCTGTAATTTGTCATTTAGCGTAATTTTCCCCTTGAGCGCATCTAAAATAATTGTGACTCATTGCTACAGGTAATTAATGGGTTTTTTACAGCATTAAATGCTAAGTGATTACAATTGCTCCGTGCAAATCTGTGCCTCGTGTTCCCATCCTTCCTGCTGCCTGTCTCTCCGTACCTGAGCTAGCACTGATTTCTCTGCCCTTAATTAAATAGCGGAGGCACTCCAGTGCCTCTGGAACCACAAGCCCCTAGAGATGATGGTGGTTTGCAGGGCTAAGGGACATTCACACAAGTTAAAGGCAGCAGTTCCTGCCCTGCACCTGCCCAGCACCGACTGGGGCTGTCCCCCTGCTCAGCTCCCAGCCGTGCTCACGCAGCCTCTTCATCCTTTCCCGTGCAGGAAACCGGGAAATCGTCTTTCTTCTGATTTATTTTGGAGTTTGGTTGGGGTTTTTTTCACCAGCTGGCTGCCTCCCAGGTTTGTCCCCACCTGAGAACAGGATGTATCTGTGCTCATCTCAGGCTTACACCCAAAACCAAAGGGCTGCAGACTGGAAGGTGATGCAGCATCAGGGGGCACTTGGCAAGGGCAGAGTCCCTGAATCTCTGGGTATCATCAAGACCAGTCAGCACCAGAGCCTGCCAAATGTCTCGGGCTGTCCTTGGTGTGGCTGGCAAGGGACAGCAAACCTCCTCTGAAATCTGCATGCCCTGTGTTCTCCCCTCTCCTGATGCCCTTGAGGGAGTGAAAGGTGCCAGAAGAGCTGGGTAACAAAACCAGCCCCAAGCTGCTGCAATTTCACATGTGCTCCCTTTGCTTGTGAAGCACTTGGGCTTTTCTGCTCCTTGCCCTGATGCCCTTTAGGGAGTGGAGGAGCAGGAATTTAGGAACAAAGCCTGGAACTGCTGGCCTTTGCTGTGACACCAACCTGTGACTCCAGCCTGTGGTACCACCCCTGGCACGTGCAGCACGTGCCCATCTTGCCAGTGGTACAACTCCTCTGCTGTTAACAGAGCATTTGGTGCAAAAGTGCCACAGAAACCGGTGACAGAGCCTGGAGAGGGACCAGCAAGTGGTCCCCACACAAGGGATGTGTGACTGGAGCGCTGCCTGCAGCTGCCATTGCTGGAATGGCTCAGTTATAAAACTGTTGTGTCACTGTGCAGTGTGTGATAGGTGGAATGTGCTGGTACCATAAGTCCAGGTGGCAAGGAAAGGAGTGTTATTAATAAAAAAAACAAATCAGCACCTTGAAACGGAACAAACAGCATGGAGGGACCCAGCCCACTGAGGATGCTGGATCACAAACAAAACCCTTTTACATGCCTGAAAGCAAAGATTGGGGCTGTATGAAGATCTGGCCACTGGAGGTAAAGATGAGAAAATGAAGGTATTACTACCTCAGTGGGGAAAAACAGAGATGAGTCAGTGCCAGGAATAATCCTTGAATCACTGGAACTGGTCCTAAAAGCACCTTGTGAGTACAGGGACCCAGACAGAGCCTGCTTTCCCTTATTTGGACTCTAAGTCTGCAAGAGAGGGCAGATCCTTCCACCCCCAGACAGATACCTGCCATGCCACATGTCACTCTTGAAGGAATCGATTTCCCTAACGAGAGACGAGCTGTTTGTTTGTGTGACAAATGATCCACCCGAGGGGCTGCTGGGAGAAGGGGGGAGGATGAAGCAGAGCAATGCCAGACCTGGCGTGGGATGAGCTCCTGCATCAGGAGGAGGCAGAGGAACTGCAGGCAGGTTGTGTTGTCAGAAAAAAAACAAAACCTTCTTTTCAAGGCTGTCTCATTTGGCCTGAATGTCCCTCTGCCTCTAGAGAGAGGGCAGCGGGCGTGCAGGGCCTTTTTGCTGCACCATGCAACAAGAGAGGCTCTTTCCCTGTAGTTTTGTGCAAGGGAACTTGTTGCTCTGCGTGGCAGCAGCCCAGGGTCTTGCAGAGGGACACGTACCACGTCCCAAGTGTGGAGATTTAATTTCTGAAACCTCCCACATGGGTGCTGTTGGGAATCTGGGCACAGCCAGTGTTTGTGGCAACCACCACAAAGTAAGGACTGTATTGTAAATTCGCCCCGTAAATGATATTTTGGAATGGTTGCCAATAGATTTCCAGTGCTGCATGGTCTGATCCCTGCAGTGCTGTCTGTCCTGGGGGCAGACAGTGGCTGGGCAGCAGGCACAGGCGTGAGGAGAACACCTGGAGCTTTGCAGGCAGCTCCTGAACAGCAGAGTTTGCTTGTGAAGCAGTGGGGAACGGCTGTCAGGAAGGCAGTGAGTGCAGCTGGGGGAACAGACAGAGGTTTCCACAGAGCCCAGTTTCCAGATGGGCAGCTGGAGGGGACTCACCCAGGTGCAGGGGGGAAAGGCTGGTTTCCCGTGCACTGCGTGAGAGCACGGCCCAGCTTTGTGCTGGTGGCATCCTCTGAGCCGTGGGATGATCCTTCTCCAGGCACATCCCTTTGATCTGTGCCCTTCTCTCTGCAGCCTGCCAGCTGGGATTTTACAAATCAGCCCCTGGGGACCAGCTGTGCGCCAAGTGTCCCCTGCACAGCCACTCGGAGAGCCGGGCAGCGCGTGTGTGCCGCTGTGACAGCAGCTTCTACCGCGCCGTGCAGGACCCCCCCTCCGCCGCCTGCACGCGTGAGTACCCCCCGAGTATCCCCTGAGTACCCCCTGAGTACCCCCTGAGTACCCCCCGAGTATCCCCTGAGTACCCCCTGAGTACCCCCCGAGTACCCCCCGAGTATGCCCTGAGTACCCCCTGAGTGCCCCTGAGTGCCCCCTGAGTGCCCCTTGAGGGCCCCCTGAGTAGCCCTGGCTGCCCTGTGCCCAGCCATGCTGCACTTGGGCACGTGGCACATCCTTGGACCCGGGTGCTGCTCCTGGCTGAGACCAGCACTCTCCCCTGGCCCCGTGCCTGCTGCCGAAGGTGCTCCTCCAGCCCTACAACCCTGAGTCTCTCTCTGGCATGGGAGCTGACAGCCCCCCTTAGCTGCACTCCCTCGCTGCCCCTGTGCCACCCCCATGCTGCTGCTCTCCAAACACCCCTGACCGGAGTCAGAGAGTCACAGGATCATTAAGGTTGGAAGAACCTCTCTGTTCATCGAGTCCATCCATCAGCCCAGCACCACCACCATGTTCACCACTAAACTGTGCCCCCGAGTGCCACATTCCACGCATTTGTTTGAACACTTCCAGGGATGGTAACTCCACCACTTCCCTGGACAGCCTGTTCCAATGTCTGACCATCCTTTCTGTGATGCAGTTTTCTCTAATACCCTCTCGTGGCACAGCTTGAGGCCATTTCCTCTTGTCCTGTCACTTGTTACCTGGGAGAAGTGATTGACCCCTGGCGCAGCTTTCCTTCCCCAGAAGTGTGGTCAGACACCCCTGGGCAGCCGTGGGGTCAGTGCAAGTGTTGCTGTGCTCTCCTCCTCTGTGGGTGGACAGTGGCACCAGGGCTTGTCATACAGTCTCAGCTCAGCTTTGCAATAGACTGCTTTGAGGGGCCCAGTGCTATCAAAAGGGGACAAGGACATCCCAGGGAGAGTCCTCCTTTCTGTAGTTGTCCAGGAGGACAGACAGGCGTGGCATTGCTAGCTGGGGCCAGGGTGAAAAGAGGGGTCAGCAGCACCTGACTTGTGTTTCCCTAAGGAATATCCACCCAAGTTTATTAATCTGCCAAGGAAATGTGGTTTCCCTGTAAGTGAGCATATCCAGCCCATCAACACTGTGGCTCTTCCCCCAGATCTTCATGCCTCACCACTGCTTCCTGCTCCCCCCAAAACTAACATCAGCTCTCGCTGTCTGCCACTTGGCGTCTTGGTCCAGACCATTTTACCTCCAGGGCATTTCACCCCGAGCCCTGCTGAGTCTTTGCTGTCTCGTGTCCAGCGCATTCCCTGCTCCGGGCAGTTCTGTGTCCCTTGCAGCAGCGTTTGTGCGCTCAGCTCCTGCTGCCCAAGGCACGTGTCCATTGGCCCCATGCTCCACCCTTTCCAACACTCCAGCAGCCCTCGCTCCGCCTGAATCCCTGCTTCTCTCCCAGGGCCTCCCTCTGCTCCCGTGAACCTGATCTCCAGCGTGAACGGCACCTCCGTGACGCTGGAGTGGGGCCCGCCGCTGGACAAGGGCGGCCGCGCGGACGTCGTGTACAACGT
>WEIT01041336.1:73281-83836 GCA_013389985.1 Dryoscopus gambensis
CCCTCCCCCCTCACACCACTCTCTCCGGTGCCCCTTTCCAGCAGCGCTGCCCCCCAGGCTGGACCAGCTGCTCCCGGTCAGTGTCCCCCATGCTGAGGGCTGAGCTTACAAGCCCTGTGCTCTGCATTCCCCTTCACCTACCCCATTTCTGTATTTACATTTCCCACCCCTACAACCCTGACTCTCTCCCAGACCCTTCTCCTTTACCCAGAGCAGCTGTGCCTGCCCCTGGATCCCTGGCAGTGCCCAAGGCCGGGTTGAAGGGGGCTTGGAGCAACCTGAGCTAGTGGAATGTGTCCCTACCCACGCCAGGGGGTGGAACAAGATGGACTTTAAGGTCCCTTCCAACCCAAACCATTCTGTGAGAAATACAGCTAGAAGGAATCTCTGAAGGTCACCTCATCCTGCCCCTCCAGGTGCCTGTGCAGTGCACGTACCTGTGCAGGTTCTGCTCAGACCCACATCACACCGTGCAGACAGGGACAGCAACCACATCACACCTTGCTCACGGTCCAGAGCTGGCCCTGCGCACGGTGGGACAGCCTGGGCATGCTGGGACCTGCCGCTGCTCCCTGAGGACACGCATTTCACTGCTTTATCTCAGTTCTTAATAAAGCCAGGGTCCACACTGTGCAAAACGTGCAAGGTTTTCTTACACTTCTCAGACCCAAACATTCGGAAGGGTGGGTGATGCTGGTGCCTGGCCCCTTCCCCAGGCAGGGGCAGGGCCAGGGGCAAGGGCAGGGGCAGGGGCACTCAGCCAGGCTGCAATGCATGGCTTTGTGTGGGGAGGGGCCCGTGGCCACTACAGCATCACTTTGTCAAAGCCTGTGAGCACCACACCCCGGGCATCACCCTGCTCACAGCCTCAGGAAGATGAGGCACAGTTGTGTCGTTTTTAAAGAAATTGCCATGAAATTGCAGTCCTGGCAGGGGCCCGTCACTGGGGACGCTTCTCCAGGACACAGAGCCATGTTCCCAGACCTCCTGCGCTCCCATCTGGCCAGGCTGGAGTCAGGGCTGGCACCCTGATGGCTGAGGGAGGAACTGGCTCAGCAGGAAACCCCTTGGGAAGAGGATCCTGGGGAAGGGGCTGGTCAAGAGGCAAAGTCTTCCATCCAAGGATAAGTGATGGACACCCTGGTTCACATACACCAGCAGATAAACCCCTTCCTGTACCAAAACAGCCCTCAGGATTTTCACACCTTCTCAAATGTCCCCCAAGAGAATTTTATCCCATCTTGCACCACTGGCAGCTGGTAAAACAGCTTCCCTTTTCTACTCACACCCAGCATTACCCCAGGCTTCCAGTAACTCATCTCGGAAGCATTTCCTTTGCAGCTGCCCGGGCCCGATTTGGCTGTGTCATTAGGCAGGGAGGCTCTGCGAGCTCCGTGTGCCTGGAGGTGGCAGTCTGGACCTGCGGAGCACCTGCAGAGCCCCGCGTGGAGCCGCCGCCTTGGCTCGCCCCCACACCCTGTCGGTGCCAGCCCTGCGCAGGTTTGCAGGGGTCAGATGCGTTCCGGGGCTGGCGGGAACAGATGGTGAGCTCGGCTTCGGATTTCCTGATATGATTCCTGTCTGATCACATACCAGCTTAGTCTGCCAAGGAAGGCTGTATTCCCAAACCACCTTCTCTCCCTGCTTTTAGCACAGTTGTTTAGCATCATGTCCAAGTAAATTACTCAGGATAATCTGATGTAAGATAGAAACATCAACCCCAGCTGCTGCTTTAACTCTTGGAGGGATTACGGGTCAGGTTCTGCGTGGGTTTTGAAGTGTGCCATAGGTCATGTCTTGGAAACCACCATCAGGGATTGCGATAACAGCGCAGCTCATCCCAGGATGACACAAGTGCCCGCTCTGCACCAGCCCAATTCCTACCCACCCTGAGCAAGCCAGGCTCTGGGAGAGATGAGAGAGGACTGCAGCTACCCTAACTTCTGCTCAGGGCTGGGAATATGGGGCAGGACTCAGAGCAGAGAGGCAGGTCTCACATTAGGAGGGCTCCCTCGGAGCAGCCGCCTGCTGCGACAGGGAAAAGGAGGAAGGCAATGGCACTTCATCCCCTGCCTGCAAAGGGCACTTCCTCTCTCCTTTGGGTGTAAACCTGGACTGAGCAGCCTGACTGAACCCCCAGCCACATGATGTGCATCCTGGGCGGCCCCACAGTCCGTGGGATGCACCCTGAAGCATCCCATTCAGAGGGGAGTGCCAGGGGCCAGCCCGACAGCCCAGCTCCTCGGGGACCCATGTCCCAGCCCCCGTGGCCTGGGATGGGAGGGTTTGCTGTGCATGTGAGCAGGATCCGCATCTCTGCCCCCTCAGCAGTTTGTTGGACCCCCATAGAGCAACCTCTTTGAACAGGCTGTCAAAAATCCCCAATATCCAGTCAAACAACAAAGCCTCTTAAATTTCCTGGGTGAAAACTCCTGGCAGTTGTGTTTTGGGAAATCCCAGCGCACATCTCCTGCTTCTGACAGTCCTTCCAGGATGGAATTGCAGACAATCTGCAAGTGCCAGAAAAGTCTCTGGATGCAGAGCTGGGAGTATTTCCCTACACATCGTCCTGCTTATTACAGGAAGAAAAAAAAAAGCAAGAATTTGTTTACTGAGTTAAAAACACTAAGAGGTTGCACACCACAAGGGAAACTCGTGAAAAGGGTAAAGGCTTTGGGACTTGTTGATTTTGAATCCCAGCCATGACAAGTTATTTTCATTTGCTAATGCTGAAAGAAGGTGAAATTGTTCCCAGCACTCACTGGTGTCTGCCTGACCCCAGAGCCTTTCACTCCTAAAGATTTCTTATTACTCATCATGTGTCTCATTTCCTCCCTGCCTTCCAAACCTCCTCTCACAAAGCTGTCCTGAAAAGTGGTTCTTGCAGGGAGCGGGCAGTGGGGTAAAGGGGCCAGGGGGTGGCACTGAGCAGGTAACAACAGGGAACATTCCTTCCCAAGCACAGAACAGTGCAGAGGATGGGGGAATCAAGGACCCAAAGGAATGGCAGAAGATGTGCCTGGAGAGGTTTAGCCTGGATTTCAGGAAAAGGTTCTTCCCCCAGAGGGTGGTCAGGCACTGGACAGGCTCCCCAGGGAATGGGCACGGCCCCGAGGCTGCCAGAGCTCCAGGAGTGTTTGGACAACACTCTCAGGCACAGGGTGGGATCATTGGGGCGTCTATGCAGGGCCAGGAGTTGAACTGGATGACCTTTCTGGGTCCCTCCCAAGTGAGGATCTTCCATGATTCCATGATTCTAAGAAGGAGAGGTGAGGCATGTGGTGCAGCCCATGGCGAGTGGTGGCCTTTGTGCCCGGACAGGAGCTGAGGGAACGTGGGGGACAGAAACAGTTTGGGTGGATGTGCTTTGGTGACCGGTGGGACATGAGCTTGGGGACCAGCGGGGGAGGCAACACGGGCAGGGCGTGTCCCAAAGTCACCAGGTGATCGCCGGGCGAGCTCACACCTCAGGGCAGAGGTGATGAGATGGAGAGGCAGGAGGAGCAGGCCATGACAGGGAGGCAGGAGCAGCGGGATCACACTCCCTGCCCAGCAGGACTGACCACCTCTCATGGACACACAGCAGGAACCTGTGAAACCCCATTTAACGCCCGGGTCCTCTAAACCTGTCATCAAAAGATGAGGTTCCTCATTACAATTCCTTTATTTCTCTCGCATTCAGAGCTGCCAGCGAAGGGTCAGCAGCGCTTATGAAATTTTCAATTCTCACAGGTTTTGAATTTACATGTTTTTTCTGTGTCTGAGCTGGAAGAAGATTATGAATAAAAGATTAAAATTGGAGGTCTCTAATCATTTAAGAGCAATGCAATGAGCATTTATTGTGGGAACAAGCAGGAGCCAAACACCACTGCGTGCATACCAAAAATTAGCAGCAAACTTCAAACAGAGCCTAAACAAAAGGCTGTGCTCTTTGATGTGACACTGCTGGGGGGTGAGGAGGGGTGAACCTGGGGACCCGGAAATCTCTGGGCTCTGCAGGGTCTCGGGAGCAGAGCAGCAGCCTCCTTGACTCCAGGTACTTCAGAGGAGACACAAGTCTGCCTGCTCCATCGCTGCAGTTCCATCATGGAGAAGTGTAAACATTGCATGGGAGCACCTTGCTCAGGGAGTGAAGGTCTTCAGAGGGGTGGGTGGTGGGAAAAGGCAGGTGGCTAGGACAGATTTGGGTGAAGTAGGATGTGGCTGAGGCAGGAGGAGGAACGGGAGATAAGGAGCACAGGGAAGTCGAGGAAGGCCTGAGTGGGGCAGTAGCTGAAGTAAGAGTCCAGGGCAAGCTGTGCCTGGTGTGAAAAAGGGCTTTTCATAACTAGAGGCAAAGGTTTACTGAGGCAAAGGTTTCTTTGCAAAAGAAACAAAAGCTCCAGGGAAATCTTTGGCCTCTCTGCTCAGAGAGATGAAAACCTGATGGGATTTGCTGGTGTGTGGCCCCTTCTCTGGCCATGGGCACATTTCTGTGCATGTTCTCACCACGCAAGAAACCCCACACCTTGTCCTATCAATACCTGACCTTCCTCCCTGAATCCTTGGTTTTCCACCCAGGTTCACTTCTTTACCGATGCTCTGGTCCTTCAGGGAGTAGGCACAGATGTGGTTTGTCGTTCCCAGCACAGCCTCTCTGGGGCTTTGTGGGGATAAGGGACATCCAGCCTGAGGGGAGGTGTGAGTCTCCCCAGTGCTGTCCCTGCCTCTGTTTCCTAGTGCTTTCTGAGTCCTGCTCCTTTCTGAGCCAGAAGCTCAGCCCTCGCCCCTCTGCGCCACAGCTCCTTCGCCTACACGGTGTCTGACGGTGTCACCACACGCCTGTGCTTGCAGTGGGCTGGGATTGCCTGCTCAGAGAGCCCCGGGGGCCGTGGAGAGGCAGCAGAAGGGTCTGCAGTCAGGAGAGGCTGGCAGGACTCCAGCCACGCTCGGCCAGGACGTGCCACACCCCAGTGCTGCAGGACAACCTGACCTGCGACAGGTGACAGCGGCACATGAACGTGGCGCTGGGCAGGAGAACCTCGAGGTCCCCTTCACCAGCCCTGCTCCACCCTGTGCAATTCCCAGGCAGTGAAACATCTCTAAGCAGCAGAACTCACCGGTAAATGCTGCACATAAAGCACTCAAATGTTATCACAAAGCTTTCCGAGACGTTTCCACGCCTTCCACCTGTTTCGGCAGCAAGGGCTTGGCGCTGCAGCTGCAGGGAGCATCCTCCCCCCGACCTGTTCCTGTCCTGCACCTCCTGGAGCAGCCGTGGGCTCCAGGCGGGTGTTCCAGGCAGAGGCAGCAGCCCGAGGGGCTGGCGCTGGTCCGGGCTGCAGGGCTGACAGCGCTGAGGCAGCAGTGCCCCCGCAGACAAGACGGTGGCAGCCTCAGCTTGTGTCTGCGAGCGGCCGGGAGAAGGCACGGAACGGGCACCTGGGACGGCGCTCCGCGGGCAAAGCTTTGCTCCCAGCTCGCAGTGAGCCTGCAGATACTGTCCTGGAGGAAAGCGGTAGCTTGTAGCTCACCTGGTTTCCATACCCTTCCCTTGCCCCTGCTCTCCCGACCCTGCTTTCAGCTGCTCCCTGAAAGCCTCCCACCTCCTCTCCCTCAGCTTCCTCGCAGCCCACTGAGGGCAGTGGGCAGGGTGGGGAAACATCTGGGGCGGCCAGGGATTCCATGGTGCTCGTGTAGTGATAGGGAAAGGGAGGAATGATTTTAAAACGAAAGAGGGCAGAGGAATTAGGATGTTAGTGTTCTGATAGGTAATAGGATATTAGGACTAGATATTGGAAAGAAATTCTCCCCTGTGAGGGTGGGAAGGCCCTGGCACAGGTGCCCAGACTGGCTGTGGCTGCCCCTGGATCCCTCGAAGTGTTCAGGGCAGGGCTGGACAGGGCTTGGAGCAACCTGGGACAGTGAAAGGTGTCCCTGCCCGTGGCAGGATCTCTCCCAGTCTCAGATGCTATGAGTCCTGTTTCACCGCCCTGAGAGTGCCCTCTGAGCGGGGCAGTGCCCAAGGAGGACAGCTGTGACAGGGACAATACACTGCCTGCAAGAGGATGAGAGCACAGAGCTCCTTCCAGGGAAAAGCAGAGCTGCAGCACATTTGAAATTCCCCGCACATGTATTCAGGAGGGGGCCTGGGCTGGGGGGGAGATGAGTTTTGTTTTCTCTCTGCAGAGAGCCTGTCAGAGATGCCCACCTCTGGGAGGACAGGATGGACAGACAGACGTGGCTGGGCTGAGCAATGCCCGGGGTGTGCTTGTGGGAGCTCGGGGAGCTTTGACGAGCCCTCCAGCGCTGACAGCCGCCAGCTCCCTGCCCCTGCTGAGCTGCGCCTTCAGTCCCAGCCTCTCCCCACCACCGACAAAATCTCACCCCCAGCTTTTACACGTCCTTCTTTCGGCAGCAGAGACCTGACCTGACTGCTTTGGAACAGGGACTGATCCCATCCTCGAACAGAGCCCTCCCTGCCCGCCCTGCCCTTGCTGAGCATCCACAGGCTGCTGGTCCTGCTCCATCCCAGGGCTCCGGTGCAGTCTGCCAAAACCTTTATTCCCCCAGCCTGCAACTGGGACATCTCATTGTGGCCTTCCAGTACTTAAAGATGGCTTGCAAAAAAGAGGGAGATTAACTTTTTTCATGGGAAGAGAGTGACAAGACAAAGGGGAGTAACTTCAAACTGAAAGAGAGTGGGTTTAGATGGGATATTGGGAAAGAATTCTTCCCTGTGAGGGTGGGGAGGCCCTGGCACAGGGTGCCCGGAGAAGCTGCGGCTGCCCCTGGATCCCTGCAAGTGTCCAAACCCAGGTTGGACGGGGCTTGGAGCACCTTGGGATAGTGGAAGCTGCCCATGGCAGGGGCATGCTGCTGTACTGGTCTGGGCGTGCTGGGGAGAAGCACCAGGAACGGGCCAAGTGGAGCTAAAATGGGAGTTTCCTGCTTTGGTCCTCTGTGCCTTTTGTCAGAGCTCCAAGAGGAGTGGGGATGGCTCCCTGCCAGTTTGTCTTACTTCCAGATAACTTCCAGTGTGTCCTTTAATCCTGCTTTATCTCTTCCTGCTTATCAGCCTCGATCATGGGTTCCACCAGCCTCCCCTGCACGCCTCCCCCCACCATTCCTGCTGGGACTTTGCAGCCAAGTCCTCCCACAGCTGCTCCCACCTGGACACTGCCTTGCTGCTGCACAGCAGGAACTTTGGAGTCGCAGAAACACTAAGGTTGGAGAAGCCCTCCAGGATCGTCGAGTCCAACCATTGAACCCAGCACCACCAGGGCCACCACTAAACCCTGCAGCCAAGCGCCACATCTGTAGGGTTTTTGAAAACTTTCAGGGATGGGGACTCCACCACTGCCCTGGGCAGCCTGTGCCAGTGCCTGACAGCCCTTTCAGTGAAGGAATTTTCTCTAATATCCAACCAGAACCTCCTCTGGCACAGGTACCTGGGAGCAGAGCCTGACCCCCACCTGGCTCCAAGCTCCTTTCAGGTAGATGTGGAGAGTGATGAGACCCGCCCCGAGCCTCCTTTTCTCCAAGCTCAGTGCCCCCAGCTCCCTCAGCTGTTTCTATTCACACTTGGGCTCCAGCCCTTCCCCAGCTCCATTCCCCAGCTCCATGACCCTGCTCTGGATATGCTCCAGCACCTCGGTCCCGCTCCTGCCACGCGCTGAGGGTCCTGCCTGCAATCTGCCTCTCCAGCACCAGCAGTGTCCCTGTGCCTGCTGACAGGATCTTGCCCTACACCCCACCTCACATCAGTAGGGTCCCACGCGGCCTCTTCCAGACAAGGGTAAAGCCCCTAAAGAGATGCTTTTGGGGGCAAACAGACCTCGGGCGTTGTCTGCCTTCTGTCATAGGTGCTGCCTTTTCCTCCCCTTGTTAGCCATGATCTGCTTGGACTTCTTTGGGCTCTCACCCACCTCTAGCAGCACTGAGGAGCAACTGCCCGAATCCAGGGGCCAGGAAAAGCCTTCAGCAGCCACAGACTCCCGTGCAACCCACTTGCTTTGCTGACCTGCAGAGGCCAGAACCTGAAACTGGTGAGCACTGACTCGAGCTTACCTGGGACACCACTGACTCGCTGGCAAGTCCCTCCCGCGGCCCCAGCCCACGTGTGGTTCAGCCCCTGGCTCCCCTCTCCCCTGGCCATTCCTCATGCTCCTGGGGTTCTCCCCATGCCAGGCAGGGCTCCCCTACCTTCTGCACCGGCCTTTACGTTGCCAAAGTGGAGCAAAGCATGAAATATGAATGAGGCGCCGCGGCCTGTCGCGTGCTGCTGGGCTGGACCCGGATTCGATTAGCCCTGATGTTTCTTTCATGAGCGAGAGGCTTTTTCCTCTCCGGAGCTCTTTGCTGTGAGCTCGGAGCTCAGTCACGGAAGCAGGCGACTGATTAACCACCCGCTGCTGCTCCTGCTGCACCCAGCCGGCCNGCCTGGCAAAAGATTTTGAGAATATGGAAACTATAAGCGAGATTGAAATGAAGGCAAGCTTCGAGATACCAATCCTCAGTTATTGAACAACAGGAAAACAATGGTATGGCCGGCTGAAGGCAATCCCCTCTTGATTGAACAATCCCCTCTGCTTGCAGACAGGGCCAAGGGTCAGAGCAGACCCCACTAGCCTGGCAGAAGGGGTCCAAAGAGCAGTTTTTAGGGTTTAAAATTAACGTAGTGTGGTAATGCAATGATTCTTATAGGCTGTATGTAAGTGCTATAGGATTTGTATCTTGTACTAGATTGGTTAGTGGAAATTAGAATATTCAGCACAGAAGAAGATTTATTGTATTGTAACGAGAGCTTCGCTCTCTTGCTCTTGCTTGCACTCTCTTGCTCTTACTCTTATCCTTACACTCTCTCACTCCTGCTCTTTGGGGCCTGCTCCGAGCTGGGCTGGCAGCCCCAAGCAGGGCCCTGCACCCACGCCCTGTGCAATAAACCGCATGCTCCCAGACCTGACTGCAGAGATCTCTCGTCTCCATCCATCCCGACCGTCCAGCCCTCACCAGCTCCTACAGGCTTCCACCTCGAGGTGGGACTGGGCACGGTCGGACGTGGAGCAGCGCTGATCGGGGAGAGGGGGTTGGACCCTGCCCGGTGTGGAGGGTGCAGTTCAAGGTGTGCAACCAGAGACCTCCTGCACCAAGGACACAGCTCTTGCTTCTGCTCCAGGGACACGGGGTCGGCTCCCAAACAGGCTGATAAATGCTCTCTCTTCAGCAAGATTCTGATGATTTTTCCTAATGACCAGGCCTGGCCCTGGAGAATTCCGCCGGGCTATTTCAGGCAGCTAATTGTACCCAGCAAGGACGTTCCTACTGTTCAAACTTTCCCTTATCTGGGACAACGTGAGTGCTAACAGCTTCCCAGAGCTGCTCTGAGGGGCTGAGAGAAGGGGGCATAGCAGAGACCGCAATGCTCCCGTGCCCCTCTCTGTCCCTGTGCTTTCCCAGGGTAACCTTGCAGCTGATGTGCACCTTCAGTTTTGAAGCTCTGTACATCCCAACTCGCCTCAGCTTTTCTTGTGCAGGAGCAGCCATTCCTCCCTTACTCCACCCACACACGTGAGAACGTGGCTCGTGCTCGGCAGGGTCTTGGTTGTCTTCTTCCCAAACGACCGGATGCAGGAGGCACCCAAGGCACCAGACCTTTGCACAAATGTAAATGCTCAGGTCTCTGAAAAGGGATGGGTAATTTTGCAGGTGAACACTTTCCTCTGCCTTTTGACCCCCTGAATGGTGCCTGTGCTGTTAATTTGTGTACATGTGTAAAATTTCCAAGACAGGGCTGGTGGGGGCCAAACAATCTGCACTGGTGAAGATTTTCAGCTCAAGGGCAATGTTGATCCAGTTTTGAAGTAGCTGTGCTTGGAGCTAGGGGCTGGACTGTGGGTCTCCAGGGAGCCCTTCCAACAAAAATCCTCGGCTGAATCTTGTTTCATGACAGCCCCAGAACCACAACCCCCCCGGACTGTGTGATTTTGCTCTTTCCCTGCTGGAACAATCCAGTCCATCCTCCCTAGGGCTGCTTTGCTCTGGGAAAAGCTTCTTGCAGGTTGACTCATTGACCTTCAACAGGTGCCATCCAGATCCTGTCACCTGGCTCCAGGGACAATTTTTCTGCCTGCCTACACGTGCTGTGACCACTGGGTGCAGCTCAAGATGTGGCAGTGGCACATTTAACACGGGGGGATCATGTCCCCCAGCTCTCCATGCCCTCAGCCAAGGGCACAGGGGTTGCCATGACCCCCTGCCCACACTCTGAGGGGAGCCGATGTGCTGGAGCAGGCGTGACCCCCAACACACCACAGGTCCGAGCCAGTCTGCTGGAATAAACGGAGCCACGACAGGGTGAGAGCTGAGACGAGCAGCCTAAAAGCACTGACCCACTTCTTGCTCCCAGCTCCCACTGCCTCCCTTGGCTCGGCGGGGCGGGTTTTGGGAGCTTGTCACCGCTTTGGGGGAGCGTGGCGGTGCCCAGGGCTGCAGCCCCGGCTGCCTCCCCGCCCGGCCGCCTGCGGGGATGCGCTCGCAGCCCCTCTCCGCCCCTCTCGGGACCCCGCGCGGGGCG
>WEIT01041336.1:94527-122596 GCA_013389985.1 Dryoscopus gambensis
AGGCGGGTGCCGTGCGAGCAGCCCGTGCGTGCGGGGCGCGGCGCTCAGCCGAGCTGAAAGCGGCAGCGTCCCCCAGCCCGGCCCCGGCACACGCTGGCCTCTCCCTGCAGCCCCCTCGGGGAGCGGCCCCCCTCGCAGGGACCTCGCCGAGGCTGAGGGTGTGTGCGGTTTGCGGTGGTGAGAGTCGCTGGAAAGCTTTTTTAGCTGCTCCTTCAAACGCCGGCGTGCGCGAGGCCGGGGTCACCGCGAGGCCGCTCCCCAGCGCTTCTCCGAAAGCTCTTCCCCCCAAACACACTGAGCTGCTTTCAAACGTGTTGAAATGAATCACCTCTACTCCGCAGACAAACTTTTCTCCTCCTCATTCTCCTTTGAAGAGGCTCACAACATGTTGGACTTATCAAGACTAATTTTAGAGAAAAACAGGGAAAAAAATATGCAAACTACAGACTCAGGCCCCTGAAGACTAAAGCACTAAGAGCTCTTCTGAGGAGTGCAGATGCAGCGAGGCTGCCTTATCTCAGAGTCAGCGCTGAAGTGGAGAGCCACGTAATGAGGGACTATTTCCCATCTGCTGCATAAATCTAAAGTTACTTCAGGCAGAATGAGGAATCAGAAGATACTTCAAAGGCATTTGAGCTCTGTATCTGTGTCAAACCGCAGCTCTAAGCACTCTGTGTTGCCCTCCTATTAAAGATGAACTTTTGTACTCTGTTAGACATCTTAAAAAGCATAAAACATAAGTTCATTTGCTTTTCAAGTACTCCCATCCCCACTCCCCGCTCAGCTCCCTTGCAAAACAGGGTATTTGTGAACAAACAGCCCCGGTTTCGCTGCAGAGGTTTCATCTTGCCTGGCAGCACGGGAGGGGTTGGCTGGGGGAGCTGCAGTTTTCCAGCACCGGGGGGAACTGTCACAGGGCTGTCAGTGCACAATGGGACCAGGCACTGCTTCCCACAGACGTGTCCTCAGCATCCTCTGGGCTGGAAATGTTGTGCCAGGGGAGATGCAGCTCTGCCCTGTCAGAGATGGGTGGGGGGGTTGCTCGAGAGGAGAGCAAACAAGGCTGACTGTCAAGATAACCCTTTTCCTTGTGGAATTTGTGGCTTTATCAGCATTTTTTTGCAGAATGAGATGAAATGTGAAGGGTTTTCAGCTGTGAAAATTAATTGCTTTATTCCAAGCTGGCACTAAGCCCCATGGCCTCAGGTCCTCAGGGGATGCCATGGCATCCCCATGCAGGTCAGTGACCACGTTGCTCCACAGGACTCCACAAACGCTGCCAGAGATGCTGGCTGGGTGATAGGAAAGGGAGAAAGCACAAAAGGCCCCTAAGTGGAATCAATTTATGGCACTGAAACAAAAAAAAGGGGCTTTGCTGTTTCCACGATCCTCTGTGCCTTTGCCAGCAGCTCAGCTGCCAGGTCCTGGCCTCTTCTTTGTGGGGAGTTTCCTGACAGGGCTGGGGTCTGTTGCTTTAATGAGCCCCAGCCTCGTTACTGGTGGGGCAGCAGGGAGGGAGGGTGGTCCCAAAGAGATGGGAAGAGTGGGAGAGGCAAGGCCAAGCAGAGCCTTCAGAACCTCCAGGATCTGAAGGGAATATTTGTCAGGGGCAGTGGGGAGGAAGAGTATGAGGAGGGAAGGAGAAAGTGTTAGGAAGAAAGAGAGGAAGGCGTGGGCAGGGCGTTGTGCAGCGAGATCAGAGGAGGGCAGCACAGTGGGAGTAATTAGGGGTTTGTGATTCAGGTGCGAGGCAAAAGGAGGGGAACGTCCACAGGGGTTGGGGGAACAGAGAACAAGGAGAATTCAGAGCCTGGCAGCAGATGGGCAGGAGCGGGTGAGTGCAAAGGCAGGAGGGGAACAGCCAGAGGAGCAGCAAAGGAAGACACAGGTACAGCTGGCTCGAAAATGGCTGTGACAGTGAATTCCTGCCTTGGAGAAGCTGAAGTGCCTGGCAAAGCCTGCAGAGATGAGATGGGGCACTGGATAAAGCAAACCAGGGGTTAGGGGCACAGCCAGACAGCAACATCCCTGTTTAGGAGAGCAGAGAGGCTGAGGGGGGATGGGGTACAGCTGACAGAAGGGATGGGAACCGGGAGCACAAAGATACAGGACTTCAAATTAAGAATTAAAGTCACATTCCCAACCAGGTCTTAAAAGACATGGAGCTGCTGCTCACGTGAGTGCACAAAGTCAGAGGTGGGGGCAGGACTAGGGTAGGTTTGTACAGGCCATTGGGGATGCCCAAATTTGGGAGCACGTCCTGTGCCACTCTGGCACCTTGTCCTGGGCAGCTCAGGGTCTGTGGGCACGGCAGGGACAGGAGGAGTATTTCTGGCCTGTGCCCCAGTGGGTGGGCCCCAGCCCCAGGGGTCCATGAAGAAGGTGCTTGAGGGATCTCTTCCAGCCTGTGAGAAGTCATCCTGTGCCAGCAGCAGCTCAGATCAGATTGGACCCCTCTCACGTGGAGTCCTGCAAATGTCTTTGCCAGCCTGGGATGGTACCAGTGCCCCCCAGTGTCACTCGGAGGGGAGTGGAGGCCCCGTGGGTTTGGCAAGCTCCATCAAACCCAAGGCAGAAGAAATCAGCCCTTCTCCCCTGTTAGCAGTTTACAATCCCTTCTCTAATTTTCATTATCTGCAGCAAAGGAGCAATTCAGGGAATCAATTTTCTAGCAAATGCAGCGGCTGGATTTGGCTGGACTGCTGCCTGCTCACGGTGTGTGTTTTCCCAGTCCCTTTGCAGCTCATGGTGGGGCACTGAGGAGGCTGTGGCTGCCTGCCCAACCTGTCCCTCATGCAGCAGTTGAGTCCAGGACCAGCACGGAGCCAACAGGCTCTGCCTGGGCTGGGCCTGGTGCTGCACACTGCAGGTGGCCACAGCAGCACAGCTCTTGGCAGGACAGGGACCCCCAGAGCCAGCAGCCCACCTCTGGCAAATCTGTCCTCCAGAAACACATCCCCCCCGATCCCCTTCATCGTCCCACACCCGGCAGGACTGCACAGATCTCCAGAGCATTCCTCTCCCTCAGCCTATCTTCCCACCCCTTCCATCTCTCTTCGTGTACCCGGTCTGCCTCTCCCACCATCCCCTCTCTCCCTTGGCCCTGTTCCTGTTGTAAGAAATCAGGTTTTGGTGCCAAGGCCAGAACTGCCTGTGCTGTTCAGCTCACTGGAGCTGTAGCAGAGTTTCCCCGCTGCTCCCAGTATTTTACTTCATGAATTTCCCTTTCCCTTTGCTACTGGGCAGTTTCAAGGTACGATCAGGGAGCTTCATGCAGCTGCAAGGTTCTTTCTGTGTGCCACTAGTTTGGAGCCCGTTATTGCATCCAGCTTGGGTTTCCTTTCCATCTGAATGACTCTGTGTTCAGGACACGGACTCAGGCCATTTTATCTCCCTGCCAATCATTATTTTGCTTTTCTTTGCAGCTTTTCGTATTCCCTTCCAGATCCAAACACTCTCAATAGATTTGCGTTGCTGCCTCAGCTTTCACCATCTCCTTTGGTTGTTACAAACATACCACCAAGGCTGGGACTCTGCCAGAACTCCTGGGCCTGATGGTGAGCTCTTCCATCATGAAACTGGACATCTCATCCCAGTTCTGGTTTTCTCTCCTCTTTATCAGTCCACCGGGCTGGGCCATGGCCCCTTAGCACAGGAGCCTCTTCTGAGCTACCTTGGCACAGCCTTTGAGATCCAAGGACATAGTGCTGTCCATGTTGTCCTTCTCCACGTTCCTTTTCACCACTTCAAAGATCTCTCCAAGGTCTGAGAGACCTGCCTCCCCTCTACAGAAAATCTCAGGCACTTTCTTAATAAATTCTGTCCATCAAGGTGTCTGTTCTGTTCCTCACTGCAGTTGCTTGGTGTGACACTGAGACCTGCCAGCACGTGCTGTCTGGGTGGCCACAGAGATTTTTGTATGGTTCCGTGTCACCTTCCACACCCATTTGAGGTTACACAGTGGAGCTTGTAGCTGATTTGATTCTTCTGGAATTTTTGTCTGTGTCCCACAAAGTCCTGGCCGTCTGGGACTCTTCAGGCACATTTTGCTCCAACACCTCCTCTGACACCTCTCCGAGGCAGTTTCTCATGTATGTCCCCTAGAAAAGCCCTTGTGGTGCAGGAATCTCCTTGATCAGAGGTGTTCAGAACGGTTTAATTTTATTTTTCTGTGGAGCCATGGGCTCCCACTGTCCTCCTCTGATAGAATGTCACGAAGGAGAGGTGACACTCCTGACCACCTGACCTAATGTGTGTGGGGAGCTGCGTTCTTAGCCTTTAAGCTTGCTAACAAGTTGCTCTTGAAAATATTTAATCCCATTCATAGTGGTTTGACACTTAATTTGCCCAGGTCTGGGCACAATTTTCTCCTCTGGATTTGGACATTACTTTCTTTTAATTTCAGTGAAACTGGTTCACTTTGCAGTTCAACCATGGTAGATGTTTAAAACCTAGCAATGCTGTGGTACAGTGTTTAAAAGAGTATTTCTCCTCCTTAACATACAGCAGTGCAGAAGTTTTACAGACTTTTAAACATTCCTTCCATTTCTAGGTTTATAAAGTAGCCTGGTGCTGCCCTAAAAGTGTGTTTTATCATACTGAAAGATAGCACAGGCAGTTATGGACTAACAAGCGTGACCAAGACCCCAAAATGGATTTACCTCATTTGAGAGGCTTTTCCATTAATTTGTTTCACTCCAGGCAAATTATATGTGCCTCTCAAATCAGGCTTAGTGAAGATCTTAGTCACAAACAATCGGTCTCAAACCTCAGAGATCAAGGGTAGTTGATATCTCTTTTTTCCTCTTAATCTAATTTGATTCCCAATAGTCTGTGGCTAATGCGGGCACACAATGCACCAGACAGAGCGTTTGCAGCAGAGACAGGGACGTACAAGGCGGTGTTAAGATCTTACTCACATCATTATCTCCAGCCCTGGTGCTTGGCAGCAGTGCTGGGAGGATTTGGGGAGTGGAGGAGCACAGGGACCTTGGCCTGACGCAGCCCGGGTCGAGAAAGGAGATCACCGTCTTTTAAATATGGAAAGGGATTATCCCGTTTCAGAGACAATTCTGTTGGCACATGAAATCTGCATAAACTGCCTGTGACCACGGCGACACGGGAAATTAAGAGATTCACAAGCACACAAAGGGGAACGGGTTCCCAAGCAGGGAGAAGGGGACAAAGAGGTTTGGGATTAATTCCAAAGCAAAGGGTCAAGGAAGGAGTCAACCTGGTGCTGGAAATGCAGGTCTGCATCACACACAGAATAACAGCATCCCCCGGAGAGGCTCAAAGGGAGGGTCCATCACTGCCTGCCAGCATCTCTTTGTCAGGTCCTGCTGGCCACCTGCAGGGCCAGAAACCATCTTTTCCTTTATAATTTTTTTCTTTCCCCTAGTACAGACTCTTGGTTCTCTGCCCTGCCAGAGCACTGAAACAGCTGGAAGGATGCACAGGTTAAGATCAGTCAGGCCTGACATGTCTGTCGTCATAACTGAGGTCTGGATGAAGCTCCCCCAGCCAGAGATGCTGTTATTTTCCCTCTGTACTATAGGTTTTGTCCACTTTCTCCTGGGATTAGCTGGAATTTTCCCCAGAGAAATTGCCTGCTGTCAGTTCTTTTCCTTGATACCTGTCAGGCTTTGCAAAAGTATCTTCTTTGCCTTAATATTTTACCAGTCCACGTGCAGTGAATGTGCTTTTGGAGCAAACATCCACGAGGAGTAGTAGCCTGGTCTGGTGGAAGGTGTCCCTGCCCATCGTAGGGGGGTGGAAGGAGATGATCTCTAAGGTCCCTTCCAACCCAACCCATTCTGGTGTTCTGTGATTGCCATGACTGCAGAGAGCTGGGCTTGGCTCAGGTGGTCCAGTCTCTCCTTGACCCCTGGTTTCTTGTGCCTTGACCCCTTGACCTCTTGGTTTCTAGGCAGTCTTTGGTGTAGGAACCTCTGAGGGCAAAGGATGACTTTAGGGGGCCTGGATGAAGCAACCAGGGGTGAATAGGTGGGCAACAAGAAGGGAGAAGTCACATCCACGGGTGGAATAGGGTGGAGCTGCAGTCAGTGTCCTTGGGGATAGATTCTGCAATCCAAAATGTGGAAGATGTTTAAGGCCTAAAGAAGAGGAAAGGTGCCATAGGAGAAGCTGGAGAAGGGCAGGACTTGGCTGGGCACACTGAAACTCCAGCCAGCTCCTCTCTGCACCCCACGTCTTCATCAGACACCAAAATAAGCCCTCAAGACCAGCAAGGTTCCCCTTGACACTGCTGGGGAAACCTTGCCAAAGGAAAATTCAGAGATTAGGGTGACCCAAAGACCCACTTTATCTTAAAAGAGTCTGCACCAAGCATAGGACAAGACCACAGATTGTCCCCTGGAGACTGATGGAAACCAGGGCACTCCTCAACCTTTCTCCTCACTCACGGGAGTGGTCCAGGCAGGGAGCTGCTGTGCTGGGAAGGCTCCCAGAGCGCGGTGGAGCTGACCCAGAGCAGCTTTGTGCCTGCAAAGGCTCCTCTGATGGACTGGGAGGGTGCTGGAGCAGGTCCTTGGCACCGGTGGAAGGGGAGGACTCTGTTGAAATTCAGTGCAGCACACCTGAGTGCTTCTTCTTAAATTCTCGATTTAGCAGCACCCACATCCCAGCGAATGATATGAAAGCCACAGAGAGCAGGCCTGCAAGGGGAATATCCATGGGCTGTGAGGAATTCAGGGGCCTGTGCATCAGCCCTCCTGCAGGGATTCCCGGTGCACCCCGAAACACGGGCAGCTCAAAGCATGGAGAAAACTAAAATCACAGAACCCCACACCGGGTTGGGGTCATAAGGGACCTCAAAGATCATCTCACTCCAGCCTCTTGCCATGGTCAGGAGCACTGCAAATGGGACAGCACCCACTAATCCACAGCGGGAGGAAATCCTCCAGCTTCCAAGGAGTGCCTGGCAGTGGAGCAGCAGACTCAGCACCTGTGTTTGGGCCAGGAAGTCCCACCATCTGTTTGTGATGATGAGTGGTGGCCATGGCACAGCTCTTCTGGAGGTCTGGTGTGTTCACCTTCATGGGGAAGGCATTATTTTCTCTGAGCGCTGGAATAAATTAGTATAAATCCTTACCAAGTGTCCATGCTCAGTAGCATCTGTCTCCTGCGAGAGCCCCAAGGGACACAGGACACAGGACGCAGGAGGGGCCTGGCCACCACGTCAGCACAGGTTGCAGATGTGACCTGCTGCTGTCCTGGCTCACAGCAGGGCATGGCTGAGTATAAAATCATAAAGAATCACAGAGTCAATAAGGTTGGAAAAGGCCCCCTAAGATCGAGTCCAGCCATTAACTCAGCATCGATGTGTTCACCACTAAACCACGTCCCCAGGGCCACATCCACGTGGGTTTTGAACACTTGCAGGGATGGTGACCCCACCACGGCCCTGGGCAGCCTGTGCCAGTGCCTGAACACCCTTCCTTAGATCCAACCTGAACCTCCCCTGGCACAACTTGAGGCCATTCCCTCTCCTCCTGTCCCTGTTCCCTGGGACCAGAGCCCGGAAACACCCCCCCACCCCCAGCTGCCCCCTCCTGTCAGGGAGTTGTGCAGAGCCACAAGGTCCCCCCAGAGCCTCCTTTTCTCCAGGCTGAGCTCCCTTAACTCTCTCAGTAGCTCCTGGTGCTCCAAACCCTTCCCCAGCTCTGGTCCCGTCTCTGGACACGCTCCAGCAGACACAGCTTTTGCTGGGAGAGCTGACAGCATCCAGAAAAGCACTTCCCAAAGGCAGTAGAGGTAGGAGGAATGGGAGAAATGCCCCAGCCTTTAAAGAGGATCCAGAGGTGAGCTTGCTCTGGGGACCAAGGTGGTTCAGTCCATGTGTCATGGAGCATGCCAAAGACTGCTGGAGGCTCTCAGAGGCCACATGAGAAACGCTCTGGCTCTTCTCAGCCTTGCTCACAGTCACAGGCCGTGATGTGCCTTGACAGATGATGTGTCACACCGTTGCCTTCCAGGTGTTTCCTGGTGTTTGTGTCCCAGCACAAACCGCAGAGCCTGAGGGAACGACAAGCAGCCACCGTGCGGGGAGCAGGGGAGTGGTCTCTCCTGGAATCCATCCTGGAGAGGCCAAACGCCCGGCAGGAATGCAGTGGCACAGTGAGAGCTGCCCCTTTGCCTCCCCTGCTCCAAGACACGCTGCTCAGCCCACTGCAAAGTCCCCACCGGCCTCCAGTGGTCACGGAGAGCCCAGGGTCTGCGTGAGGACCAGCCCGTCTCGTTTGATTACCAGCAGATGGAGGATGCATGCAAGAGAGAGATAATTAATTAATTGCAACTTTCCCAGCCTCCAGACTTTGGTTTCTATTGATCTCAGTTTTATCTGGAGTAATAGAGACAATTAGGAGGGAACACAGCAGCAGAAGTTAATTACCAATGGAATGGAAACTGTGCCTTTCAATTTATTAAAGTTTTATCACAAAGCAGCGCTGCCGCAGGAGCGGAGGCAGAGGCAGCCTGTCTCCCTGCGTCCTCCGTGTCCTGCAGAGCGCTCCCCACTCCTGACAATCAATAATAAATTACAAACTCGTCCCGCCCTGCGCAGGGCCCGGGGAGCCGAGCCCCGCGGGGAGCACNGGAGCACGGGGGCTGCGGGCCGGGCTGCGCTGCCTCCCGCCGGGGTGCCGGGAGCTGCTCTGCGGGGCCGGGGGACCAGGCATGGATGTTCCTGTCCCCAGGCTCCGTGGGAGGCGGCCCTGGCACACCTCGCGTGCTGGCAGGGATGCTGAGGGCAGGGGAGGCAGCGCAGATAAGCTGCGGAGGGACCGGCCACCTCCGAGAGCGTCGCTGCTCGCGGCAGGGTGGAGATGGGCTCTTGGTGTTTTGAGAGCCTCAGGGACACATCCCCCTTCCCGACTTACAGAATTGTGGAGTCCCAGAATGTTTGCATTGGAAAGGGACCGTAAATCTCGTCTCATTCCAACCCCCCTTGGCGCAGGGACACCTTCCACCAGACCAGGCTACTCAGAGCCCCCAGCAATTGTCTCTAAGCAGGGCAGGGCTGCAGGAGGCAGCCAGGAGGGCACCTACCTCTGCCCCCTTAGTGCCATCATTACTGACCTCCTTCCCTCGGCAGGAGGCTGGGATGTCAGTTAGGGATCAGGGATGGACCTCCCTTCCTTCTCTCCACCTGCCCACCTTCATCCCACCCTCCTCCCTGCTCCTTTCTTGGTGCTTGGACTCAATGATCTCAGAGGTCTCATCCAGCCTGAAGGATTCTGTGATTCTCCTGCACATCCTGGCCCAAGTCCAGCTCAGAAATGCCAGACCCCACCCCCTGAGAGACCGTCTGCACCTCTGCAGCTGAGGTCACTGGGCACTGGGTCACTCAGAACCTTGGTGAGGGTTCTCAGAGAGCCCATAACTCAACGCCAGCTCCTGCTGCTGTGTGGCCGTGGGCAGGGCAGGGCAGGGCTGCTGTGACACTCCTCTGTCACTCCCTGTCCCCACGGCACACCACAGTGAGCATCCCCCAGAGCTGGCCTGGGGATTGCAGAGCAGCACCTGGCTCAGAGGCTGAGTTCACTCTGCTCTTTCCACAAAACACGGGAGAAGATGATTTGTTCAGTATCACACGGGTCTCTGAAGGTGGTGGCACACGTGATGGGATACAAGGGCTCTGGCTTGGACCCATTTTCAGTAGTACCAGCCTTCAAAAAACCGTGCCTCTCTCCTCATCTCCCTGCCTGTCTCCTGCCTGCTGTGAATGCTCCCGCCTGCCTGCTGTCCCCGCAATGTCCTGCCCTTCAGGCACCCCCAGCCAACTCCCACATCTTGTCTCCAGGGCATTAAGGGCACTGAGTGTTGAAATCGTTGAGGTCACTTGATTTCTTCAGCCTGGAGGAGGCTGAGGTCAGACCTCATCGGGGTCTGCAGCTTCCTCCCAGGGGGCAGTGGAAGGGCAGCTCCCACCTCTGCCCTGGTAACCAGTGAAAGGACCCAGGGAATGGCGGGAGATGTTTCAGGTTTAGGTTGGGTATCAGGGAAAAGTTCTTCCCCCAGAGGGTGCTGGGCACTGCCCAGGCTCCCCAGGGAATGGGCACAGCCCCGAGGCTGCCAGAGCTCCAGGAGTGTTTGGAGAATGCTCCCAGGGATGCCCAGGGTGGGATTGTTGGGGTGTCTGTGCAGGGCCAGGCGTTGGACTGGATGGTCCTTATGAGTCCCTTCCAGCTCGGGATATTCTGTGATTGTTTTAAATGAGTCTCTGCTGCTGGTGCAGGAGCAGCAAGTAGATTGCTGGTTTGCTCTTCTCTCCCTTTCCAACCATTCCAAACATTGTGTTTGCCTTGCAGTCCCGCCCAGAGCTGGAGGTAGCCCACCTAAGGACAGCCCTCACTGCTGGCTCAGTCCAACCCAACCCGACCCACACAGCCTTGCCCAAACTGGAGATTTCAGCAGAAAACTTTCTCTGCTCCTTTTTTGAACACATGGTTGCTCACATCCTGGAGTGGACCCAGTCAGTAGCCTCTCTTCTGATGTAAAATGACTGTTTAATTGCATTTATTTAATTCGGTTCACTTTCTTTAAGATTCTTTTTTGAAGCATCGTGTCAAAAGATTTTGGCGCGGCATCACTGACTGCTTCACTGGGGTCACAGGTTTGGGATTCATGGTCCCAGTCCTAATGTGAGGTGACACTGCACTGGACTGCAAAGGGAAAGGGCACTCTGCAATATCTCCTGTCTGACGGCTGAGTGTGCATGCTGTCAGAAATTAAGCAGTTGTGGGTCTGACCAGTGCTCGAATAGGATACAGGCTTTAAATCCCTTGTATGGTAGGCACAAGCCAATTAGCCATGCTTAAATACTTAGGAGATTGCTGGAGCCCTGAGCCTCAGTGAGCCGTGAGGCTCAGCCCTGCCCTGCCAGTGAACTGATTCACAGGCAAGGAGGGAAGAAGATATTTTCTCAAGGTGAAATGGATGTTCTTGGAGGATATGTGGCTTTAAAAGGGTTAGGTGCTTGGCAGATTGACTCCCTAGCCTTGATTAGCCCTGATCTGGCATTCCCAGGTGAAACTAAAACAAACTATGATCACAGAGATTTGCAAAATGTCACTTTCTGTGGCAGTTTAACCAGTTTGGATGCTCCTAGAATCCCAGACTGGTTTGGACTGGGAAGGACCTTAAAGCTCATCCCATTCCACCCCTGCCATGGGCAGGGACACCTCCCACTGTGCCAGGGTGCTCCCAGCCCCGTCCAGCCTGGCCTTGGGCACTGCCAGAGAGGTGCAATGTGATGCTGCCATGCAGCCTGTAGGAAAGGGAGCCAAAGTGGAGGCAGGGCAGAGATGAGGCCACCCAGGCCAAACTCATGCCAGGCTTTGCACCGGATTCCCATCATCCCCACTCCTGCCCAGTGTGGGGTCTGGCTGCATGCCCCTGTCCCTTACATCCACTCTTGCAGCCCTTTCCAGGGGAATCTGCTCAGCAGCCTTGTCCCTCCCATCCCAGCCAGGCTGGGGCATCTCTCATTTCCATCACTCAGCACATCCTTCTGCTCACCCGCAAGTCCTAAACACAATCTGATTTCAGTCTGATTACTTTCCCCTCCACTTGAGAGAATTAATTAATATCCGGCTCTGCTCCATTTTTTTTTCCCCCCAATCGATAAAAGGAGGAAGGAAAAGGTGGTGTACCTGTCATTAATCATCATTAAATTAGTGACTCCAGAATTAGCTCGCCTTGAAAGCTCGTGCAGCAGCGGAGCTGTGCTGTGTCCCCGTGCAGAGAGAGACCTGGAGCTCTGCACAGCGCAGGCAGCCAGAAACAGGAGAGAGAGGAGAGACCTGCCCCTGGGTGTCACACGAGGGAAGGGATGCAGATCCTCCTTGGTGGCTGAGGAGGGTCTCACCACAGCAAAGCACCCCTGTAAGGACTGGTGTTTGCAGCTCCAGGTGCCTCAAGCTGACACTCAGGCCAAGCTGGAGCTTCCTGGTCACGGATCAGTGTCACCCACATCTCCCTGGAGGTGACGTCCTCATCCTAAGCGCTGGCTCCAGGCCCAAACAGCCACGTCAGTGGTTTCCCTGCACCCAGCCCAGCACGTGGCCTCCCGCTGCATGGGGAAGATAAAGGGCTGGGAGGGAGATTCCCTGCATGGCCTGCATCCCTGCATCCATCCAGCCACGGGGATCAAGGGATGCTGTCCCCTGCCCTCACTTCCTGCCCCTGCTCCTGCCTCTTTGGTCTCCCCTCACCCATCCTGTCCACTGTCTGCTCTGACCTGAATCAGAGAATCCCAGACTGGTTTGGGTTGGAAGGGACCTTAAAGCCCATCCTGTTCCACCCCCTGCCATGGGCAGGGACACCTCCCACTGTCCCAGGGTGCTCCAAGCCCCGTCCAGCCTGGCCTGGGGCACTGCCAGGGATCCAGGGGCAGCCACAGCTGCTCTGGGCACCCTGTGCCAGGGCCCCTCCACCCTCACAGGGAANGGGGCTCCAGCCCCCTGAACAGCTTTGTGGCCTTTCTCTGGGCCTCTCTTTCTCCAACAGGTCCATATCCTCCTTTTACTGGGGGGTCCAGAACCCCCGAACCGTTGTGGTGGCAGCAGGTGGAGCAGGAGTGGTGGGGGCAGGAGCTCCCATCACCTGTGGCAGCGGGAGAGTAGCACACAGTGGTTTGTAGGAGCAAATGGATCTGAAGATAGGAATATCCATATTTACATGGTATGTTTTGTTCCCCCGGGCACATTTTAGCTCCAGGTCCTCAAGCCTCTTCCTCACCATGTTTTGATACCATTTTATGGATGAGCACCTGCTTTGCTCTGGTTGTGCCGTGGATGAGGTGCCGGTGATGATGGGGCAGCTGGGTCTCAGATCACACCTCTGTGGACCTGGTGTCTGAAACTCTCTCCCCCCTGGCCGCCCCCAAAGTCGTCAGGCCAGCCCAGTCTTGGGGGGCTTCAGAGGGGAGATGTTTCAGAAACCAGGCGAGAGCTCCACAGAGGCTCAGTTTCCTTACGTTTATTCTCAGGGATGAAGGAGGAAAAAGAGGAAGAACAATGGCGGAGCAGGGTTTTGTCTGGGGTTCGGTAGGTGTGGGTTCTTGGCCCCGGGCCAATGGGATACAGAAAGGAAGGAAGGGTCAGGCTAACACAGTTACAGCTTGTGGGGGTCTCTTGGGAGGATCATACCATTCCCCAGGGAAATGTAACAGGTGTCCATGTGACACCTCAGGCAATACCTGGCATATGCCCGGGTCTGGAGGCTCTGTCTTTATGACAAAGTCACTCGTGCCTGACCTTCACCAGCCCATCTGCCTGCAGAGCCCAGCACAGCGCCGGAAACATCCTCTGCTGGACACTGAGAAAGCCATCGGCCGTATCACATCTTCCCAGGGGCTCAGTCAGACACGAGGACAGGGAGGTCATCCCTCTCTATGGCACCTCCTGCTCACACCGGCACCTCATTTGCCCTGGTGGCCACACCAACAGCACCTTTGTGAGGTGTGCTGTGCCCTGCAGTCCTCTTCCAAGGGTGCTGCTCTCAGGACACAGCCCCAGGACAGGTGTGACGTCCCCTCCCCATGCCTGACCTTGCCCTTGGCCCTGTTGAAAAGCCGTCTGTGAGGCTCGGCTCTCTGCTGCAAACAATGGATCTCAGCCCTGAGCACGCAGCACCAGCCCCCTCCAACAGACACTGCCCTGCTGAGGAGACGCCTTCACTGCTGCTGTGCCTCAAAGCACTTCATTAGTGCCTCAGCAAAGGCCAGAAAAACAGAGCAAATGTTCCAATCAGCCTGTGCTGTCGGGAGGGTTTGTCATCTGCACCGCCTGGCTCTGCTGCATCCAGAGCATCTCCTTGTGCCCAGTGCTGCTGCAGCCGCGGGTCTGAGCCTTTCTGACCAACTTCCCTCCTCTCTGAGACCACTCTCGTGGGGCCCATGCATGTTCCCAAAGCCCTGTGGGGCTGCAGGTTTAAGCCCCAGTGGAATGCAGGATGTTTCCCACTCCCTCCTTCTTCTCCTCCCTTCCTCCTTAGCTGCATCACTCTGGTCTTGGCTGGGATCGGCTGTCCCTGCCCTGTGACAGCTCTGGTGTCACGTAACCAACCCTTGGGGAAATCTTCTAGAAAGTGCTCCCTTTCCACGTGCAGTGCTGGTGTTGCTGCTGGCAGTGGGGGACCAGGCTGGATCATCCCCGGTGCTGCTGGGGTGATTCTCCAGGCAAAAAGAGCAAAGCATGGAGCACATGGGAGGTGCCCTCCACAGCTGGCCTGGAGAGGTTGGGCATGGACACCCTTCCGCTGCTGTCCAAAATCCTGCCCCTCTCCAAAATTCCAGCATCGGGAAGCCTGCATCCCTGGGCTGCCATTAAACTTTCTCTCCAGGGCTTGTCCATCAAGGCTTGCTGGCAGAGCAGCCTGGAATCAGGCAGGAGGACAAGCTGCGGGCCAGCTGCTGAAATAACCTGCGCCAAACACGCTCAGTGTCGAGGGCACGTTTCCCCTGGGCACATCTTGTATGAAAAACAGAAAAACCCCGCTCTGTTTTGAGTTATAATCCTCAGTGACAAATCCAGAGAAGAGCAAGTGCTGTATCTATGGGAGTGGGTGCCTGTCTGTGCTGCGCCTGTATTTATAGAGTGTTTGTGTGTCTGGATGCTCCCACGCCTCCTGTTCCCACCACACGTGCCCAGCCTTCCTGCCACGCCCTGCACCCGTCCCTTAGTCGAGGGACAAGGGACTGGGGTCAGCACAGGGCCAGGATCCATCCGTGCTACCAGGATGCCCTACCTATGGAGTGGAAAGCCTCCACAGGATGGGGGGCTGCACTGCAGGGCACGGGGGTGTTAAATAACCCTTTTGCAATGTGGTGCAATCCGTGAAATGAGAGCTGAAGGAGGCTGAAAAGGCTGGAGGAGGTGATCTGCGATGTTCTTGGTGAATATCCATGTCCATGAGCCATCTGTGCCTACAGGGTGAAAATGACTCCACCTCTGTGCCCAGTAAGTGCAGACTGTGGGATGTGAAGGCCACCACCCCTGCCAGGGTCCCAGTCAAACCAGTACCACTCCTCTCTGGCTTTGCAGGCCAAGCCTGGACCTGCACTCACAAAGCTCCTTCCCACGAGCCTCTATCCCTTTGCACCAAGTGGCTAAAGCAGACGAATTTGCCACAATTGAAGGTGTTCTTCCAACGAATGTGAGCATGAATTAATAATGGCACTTTGAAGGCTCTCTCTGGGCTTGCTGCATCCCTCCTGCTGCACCCTCGGCTCAGAGCTGCTGAGGAGCCGCATCCACGCTGATTCATTTTGCACTAATAACAGCCTTCCCCGAAGAGGGATAAACAGCACGCTGAAGTTTCTGCTGGCAAAACACATCTCCAAATGAACTGCTAAAAATGGTTAACAAAAGGCTATTTCCAGCTCCTCCACCCAGCTGGAGCTGGCTCTCCTCCCGGGCTGGTGTTGTCTGCATCTGTCACAGGAGTTACTGCGCGGGGAAGGGAGGCAGGGAGGGGTGCAGGCAGCAGGTGAGGAGGTTTGGGAGAGACAGGAAGGGGCTGCAGGCAGGTGCCTCGGTGCTCAGGCAGCAGGCACAGAGAGGGGACACAGCCCTGCCATGCACGTCACCAAACAGCATCGCCAGCACAGCCCTGTAGGAGCTGGTGAGGGTTGGACGGTCGGGATGGATGCAGACGAGAGATCTCTGCAGTCAGGTCTGGGAGCATGCGGTTTATTGCACAGGGCGTGGGTGCAGGGCCCTGCTTGGAGCTGCCAGCCCAGCTCGGAGCAGGCCCAAAAGAGCAGCAGTGAGAGAGTGTAAGGATAAGAGTAAGAGCAAGAGAGTACAAGAGCAAGAGAGCGAAGCTCTCGTTACAATACAATAAATCTTCTTCTGTGCTGAATATTCTAATTTCCACTAACCAATCTAGTACAAGATACAAATCCTATAGCACTTACATACAGCCTATAAGAATCATTGCATTACCACAGTACGTTATATTTTAAACCCTAAAAACTGCTCTTTTAACCCCTTCTGCCAGGCTAGTGCGGTCTGCTCTGACCCTTGGACCTGCCTGCAAGCAGAGGGTATTGTTCTATCAAGAGGGGATTGCCTTCAGCCGGCCATACCATTGTTTTCCTGTTGTTCAGTAACTAAGGCTTGGTACCTCAAAGCTTGCCTTCATTTCAATCTCGCTTATAGTTTCTATATTCTCAAAATCTTTTGCCAGGCAATCCTATTTATAAGGCTTTCCTGTTTCATCTTCCCCAGCACAGCCCATCCAGGCTGGGAGCTGTGTGCGGGTGTCCTGGGCACCATCCTCCTCCTCCTCCAGCTCCTCCCTGGCCCATCGGTGCTGCCCAGCCCTGGGGTCTGCAAGGAAGGCAGGTCCCAGCAGTGCCTTTCCCCACTGCAGCTGCTCACTCACACGGGGGTCCTTCTGGCTGACTCAGAGTGAGCACTTGTCAGGCACTTCTCTAAGCTCAGATATGAACCCCCCTGGCTCCCTGACTCCCGGATCTGTCATGTGAGCCAGCTGCGCGCAAGGAAAGCATTTTACATGCAGATGATTTATCTGTCCTCAATCTGATCCAAATACAGCCCCTGAGCACGATCAGGCAGCAGCAGCTCCTCCTCCCAGAGCCTGGCTCCAGGACACTGCGGGGAAGGGTTTGCATTTGCAGGGATCGCAGAATCCCAGAATGGTTTGGGCTTAAAGCTCATCCAGTGCCACCCTTGCCATGGGCAGGGACACCTCCCACTGTCCCAGGCTGCTCCCAGCCCCGTCCAGCCTGGCCTTGGGCACTGCCAGGGATCCAGGGGCAGCCACAGCTGCTCTGGGCACCCTGTGCCAGGGCCTCCCCACCCTCCCAGGGAACAATTCCTTCCCAATACCCCATCTCACCCTGCCCTCTGGCAGTGGGAAGCCATTCCCTGTGTCCTGTCCCTCCACCCCTTGTTCCAAGTCACCCTCCAGCGCTCTTGGAGCCCCTTTAGGCCCTGGAAGCAGCTCTGAGGTCTCCCTTCTCTTCACCAGACTGAACAGCCTGATCCATGATGATCCCATGTTCCTCCCCTGGTTCCATCTCACGAAGGGCCATTTAGGACCACAGCCTTCCTGCAGGGTTCTGGGGGGTGCAGGCAGCAGGGCCACCTGAGAGCACAGGGCAGTGCCAACGTGTCACGAACAGTAATGCAAAGGGAGATGTCTGGTTAAGGCACAGACCTCAGAGTGCTTCCCTGCAGCCTGCAGTCTGGGCAGCTTTCCCCTGGGTGGATGTCACAGCCGTGGCTCCCATCTGCTCCCACCCTGCAGAGACCCTGTAGAGCTGCATGAGAAAGAAGCAGGAGGGTAAATTTAGATTAAATATTGGGAAGGAATTCTTCCCTGTGAGGGTGGTGAGGCCCTGGCACAGGGTGCCCAGAGCAGCTGTGGCTGCCCCATCCCTGGCAGTGTCCAAGGCCAGGCTGGATGGGGCTTGGAGCAACCTGGGATAGTGGAAGGGTGTGGAATGGGATGAGCTTTAAGTTTGCCTCCAGCCCCAACCAGTGTGGGATTCTGTGACTGTCTGAGAGCTCTGCTGAGGGCACAGCAGAAATGCTACCTCAGAGGTGCCAGGGATGCAGGATCCTCAGCAGTGCAGCCCTGGGGGCTTGGAGACGGCCACTGGCAAGCAGGTTTGATTAGAAATTAATCAGCATCTGAGGCAAAGTGTGATATTTAATAAAGGGTGAGGAGCTGCAGCAGAGCCCAGGGGCCGGGCTGTCAGAGCCACAGCCCTGAGGCACAGCACGAGGGAAGGGTCCCCATCCCTACCCAAAGGGCAGGGCTGGCAGAAGGTCACAGCTGCTGCTCAGGGCACGTCTGGACCCCAGAGGCACCAGGGAAATGCAGCCACCCCACGTGACATCCATAGTCTGGTGTCCCTAAGTCTCCCAGAAATTTAGAAATGCTTCTCAGTGTCACCCTGGGGGTGCTGGCAAACCACGTGCTCTGCCCCAAACCTACTCCAGCTTCAGATCAGGTATGAATTAAAAACCATTATTGATTTTGGATTGAAATTCCCCGTTTTTGATGTCTAAACTGGCAGTAGCCTTTTAATAATGTTTTTGATGTTCTTCCTTCACCAGATGGGAAAAAAATATCCGTCTTTTAGGCAGAAACTGAGTATTATGCTTAATGTCATCACTCAGGGAAGTGGAGCTTTTAAAAATACATTTTTATCAGAGTTCCTGAAAGCAAGGGAGCATCCCATCCTGATCCTTGTCTGGGAGAAGGGAATGGCCACAGAGGGAAGAAGGATTTTGCTGTTGAGGAGCCAGGTCTCAGTGAAAACTCAGGCAGGTGCCTCTGCAGCTGTGCAGACAGCGGGGTCTCACCTCCAGCTCCAGCCCGCAGAGTAACTGGGGTGCTGAGAGAGAGGCTTTGCGTGCCACGCACTGAGCTGGTGCCATCCCAGAGGAGCAGCAGGATGCTCATCTCCTGGAAGAACAACACTGTGGGCAGAGTTTCTTGGTCTTCTCTCCAAAAAAGGTTCTTTTTTTGCTCTTCCTGCCTGCACGCCCAGAGATGCAGCACTTCAGGGTCTGCAGCAAGGACACGGCAGAGACAAGAAGGGGTAGTTCCTTTGCTGATTCCCAGTCTCTTATTTGTTATAAATAAGAGACCAGATTATCATTTAATCATAATTTAACAATTATCCATTCATTTTATACTTCATTGTAGTTTATTATTCATTACCTGAATGTTATATTTCGTCCTTTATTAACTGTTACTGCTAATTACTCTGTTGTAAAAAAACCTCCAATTCGCAGTAAGCTACTCCTTATCAGAATATGTAAATTTAAGGAATGTATGGCACCCCTACCCTTCCCCCGTTGCCCAGCTACCCCCACCCAGGTCTGTCTGAAGATACCAGACAGAAGAAAAAACCAGAAAACCTGATATGCAAACGAAAGCCTAAAGAACCCTTGGGAGAAGCAACAAACCCCTAGAAAAAAACAAGTTAAAGTCGAGCCAACAAACNAGCAGCGGAGGTGTGTGCAGCCTGCCGGGCACCCAACCCAAGCTGATCACTTTTAATAAAGGCTTTTAAAGGACCCGCAGTCCTGCCCGTATTCATTTCATTATTCACTAAATTGTTGGCTTCGGTGTTTTTTGTTGGTGGGAGCACACTGTGCTGGATCCAGCAGCCGAGTGACGTGAGAGGCTGAAGATGAGCGCTCCCAGCACTTCAGGGTCTGCAGCTACCGCTCTGTCCCTGTGTGGGTGCACAGCTGGACACCTGCCCGGCCACACAGCTCACGCACGGACACTCACAGCACCCACGTGAGCATTCACAGCACCCAGCAGCCCCATCCTGCTGCTCCTGTGGCTGAGGATAGAAATACACACACACACTCACACACACAGACGTGCAGCATCGATCCCTCCAGCAGCTGGGCTCGGACACGCAGCTATCCATAATAAGTCAAAAAAATGTTCTTCTCCTGTTGGGTCTCACGTCCTGGGGCAGCAACGTCCTTGGTTGGAAAGGTGACCTGGGGAGCTGCTTCCAGTGATGATTTTCACACCTCCACACTGCTACAGATGGCTCTGCTGGGAGAGCTCTGGAAGGGGCCTTGGACAAGGTGGTTGCTCCTCGGGAGTCCTCAGTCTGGGTTCCGTGTCCCTGTGCCCCCCGTGGCTTCTGGACGTTTGATGGGCTGATGGTTCTCCTTTGGGGAGTCTCGGGGCAGCCCCCGGGTAGTGTTTGGGCTCCCCCTCCTGCCACTGTCTCTTTGTGCGCCTTTGTGGATGTGCAAAGGAGCTTTTATCACATCCCCTGGTCTCTAAATTGATAGCTATCTCTACCCTAATTCCCTGGGAGCTGCTTGAGGGGGACACTTTGGCAGAGCTCCTCCAGCAGGCAGGGAGCAGGCAGGGTGCAGGTCCAGGGTGCAGCCTCCCCCTTCAGACTCAGCAGCAGCTTTTTGGCAATGCAGGAGGGTCCTTCCCCCCCTAATTCATGTTTCCATGAGCAGCTGCACAGCCCCATGTGTGAATCTGCTGGAAGGTCTTCCCTCAGCATCTCAGCACCGGGAAATGCTCCTGGTGCCACCTCAAGTGCCATGGCACTGAACACTCTTGGTGCCCCCTGGGCTGTCCAAGCCCTGCAGGGATGTGGACAATGCAGGGGCCTGAAGTGCAATTTCTTGCCCACGTTGCCCAGTTCTTCCCTCCAGTGGTCTGCAAAGCCTGTTTTCCACCAGCCCTGGCTGCTGGCACGCTCTGCTGTGGTGGCTGCACACCCAAACGCACAGATTTTAAATTCAGGGGAGTTGTCCTGTCTAGCACAAGAATTGCCACTCATTCACTTTCTGATCAAGCACCTAAAACCTTCCAGGATGGTGCCCAGCCTGGATCTGGAGGCAGCAGGCAAAGGGGCAGGTCCTTGTCCCTGTCCCCACTGTGCAGGCGGGGATGCCAGCGAGGGTGACAGAGCTGCCATCAATCACGGGGCCCGAGCAGAGGCTTCCGAGTATTTAAATCGTTAATTAAGATTAATGAAATGCACTTTTGCAGTTTATTTAAGTGCATGTTCCGAACCTGAAACCTGGTCGTTAATTAGTGAGGGAGACAATTTGAAAGGCTCAGTAAATCCCCTCTTAAGCCACAGCGAGGCACATCCAGCTCCAAGTGCGAGGATGTGGCTCTGCCCAGGGGATGCTACATCAGAGCAGTGTAGGAGACACTTGAGAAGACACACAGATCCCAGTAATATGGGCTTTTAGGGAATTAGGGGGATCCATCCAGCTCAGGACTGAGAATGGGAGGCACAAACCATAATCTCCTTGTACCATTGTGGCAAATGAGAGGCTTCATTTGACTCCTCCTAATAAATTAAATTGAAAAAATTCAGGGATTACTGGAAGGATTAGAGCTCCTTAGAGATCCCACTGCCCGTCCCGAGGCTCCTGAATCCTGCTCATGAAGGCTAATGCAAGCAAACACGTCCCATTACAGGATGAATCTGACCTGGAAATAAAAATGCACTCTTTTTGTCACGCGAAATGCCACATGAAGCCCAGCTGTAGGGTCCTGCATGTATCACCTTGTGCTTGGCCTCATGCTGGAACCTCTGTGTCCACCAGATCAGATAATGGACTCACAGAATCCCAGGATGGTTTGGGTTGGAAGGACCTTAAAGCCCATCCAGTGCCACCCCCTACCGTGGGCAGGGACACTTTCCATGAGCCCAGGGTGCTCCAAGCCCCGTCCAGCCTGGCCTTGGGCACTGCCAGGGATCCAGGGGCAGCCACAGCTGCTCTGGGCACCCTGTGCCAGGGCCTCCCCACCCTCACAGGGCAGAATTCCTTCCCAATATCCAGTAGAGGACCAGGACCCACTACCCAGAGGCAGCCACCTTCCAGGATGCTCTGTGGTTCCCCACTCTGGTGACACACACAGGGCGCAGGATCACAGTCATCTTCTGCCACCAGTGCAAGCATCCCTCAGGATCTGGAGTGTGGAGCTGTTTCAGGACCTTGGGCCACTCACTGGGGTGTTTGTAGAAACAGTGTTCAGAGTGACCTTCCCCACAGTGCAGTAAACCAGACACACCGGCAGTAAATTGCATCAATTACGGGGAAGTCAGTAATTAATTAGAAGCTGGGATTCTTCCCATCCCTCACTGCAGCTCTGAAATTAAAAGTCGAGGTGGAGAATAACTCCTGGCCAGGGAGTCACTGCTGAGGCTGCCACACAGTTGCCCCCACACGAAGAGTCTGGAGTGGCCTCTGAGGTGTCGATTGATTTGCTTCTGAGTTGGCAGCAAGGACATGGGTTTGACCTCTGCACACGGGGGAGGATGTGGACAGGAGTGAATTCTGAGTGGCTCATGCCACTGCAAGGGGATGTGCCTGTCCAAGCTGGGAAGGGGCCGTGTCCTTGTCGGAAGCAGAGGAGGTGGTTCAGGAGGGTGAGCTCACAGCAGGAGCAGAGAGCTTGGGATGTGTCCTTGGAGGGCAGGGGGCTGCTGAGCCGATGGAAGTGCCTCAGAGGGTGTCGGATGCGTGTGGACCACCCCAGGATTGAGGATACAGGTACTGCTGCCCTCTGCTTGGGGAACAGAGCCAGAGAGCTTCCAAAATCAGAGCTGCTGAAGGTCTGTGTTCATCAGACCGGTATAGTCAAATCCCAGAATGGCTTGGATTGGAAGCAGCCTTAAAGACCACCTCCTCCCAACCCCCTGCCATGGGCAGGGACTCCTTCCGCTCCTGGTGTCCGGCTTTCAGAGCACAGGAACGGGGAGGCATCGTGGCCTCCAGCCTAGTGCAGGCTGAACACCTCGGAAACGTCCGTCCCAGCTGTGCTGGGCCCTGCTGGGATATTCCTTGGGAAAGATGAGTGCCAGGCTGGCCGATGGAGCCTGAGGCACACGCTGCAGCCCGCCGGCCGCGGGCAGAGGCAGTCAGAGCCTCGGCAGCAGCAATCAGCTGCCCTCCAAATTGGGCAGCCGTGAGAAGAGAGCCTGGGAGCTCGCATCGATCCGGCAGCCAAGGTCAGGTAGAGGGAAGCCGAGTTCCCAGAACAGCCACTGTGGAAAGCGAGTTTTAGCAGAAATGAGGTGTAATCGGCTGCAGCCAGCACAGACCTCCAGCTGGCATGACCCAGTTAACACTGACGCTCACCTGCAGGAAACTTCCACTCCGTTTTCAAGGCCTGATGTCAGGGAAAGCAGGTCACGGCATGGAGAGAAGTCTGGGGGCACGATGCTCTGGTAGCTGTCAGGATCTGTCTGGGCACAGGGTGCAGGAAGGATCTGTGCTGGTCATCCCAGCCCAGCGGGGAAGCACAACATTGCTACAAACCAGTGCCTGATGGTTCCCAGCCCACTGGGATGAGCACAGCCCTGCCTGCTGGAGAGATTCCTGATGGCCTTGCCATGGCCTAATGGCCCCAAAAGAGTGCAAACCCCACAGAACCGGAACAGAGGCCCCAAAACACAGCCCAGAGAGGGGCACCCTGTGCCTCCCCTCCAGTACGGCCATCACACGGGATTTGAAGGGAATCCCACCATGTCCAGGATGTCTCTCAGAGCCTCCCCTCCTGAACCTGTAGCTTAACGCCAAGAGGGAAAGGAAGGGCAAGACCTGAGATTTTTTTTTTGGTTTCCTTGTAAAAATGGCACTTCAAGCTGTTTTTAAACCTTTAGGGGTGTTTAGGAGATGCCATGGACTCTCCTCAAGGGGTGAACAGGCTCAGGATTCACTGCTGGGGTAGGAAAAGGGTTGGGGTGGGAATCAGCGGGCACCAGGCTGAATGTGAACAAAGCACAGATGAGCTCAACTGCTGCATCACAGGGATTGTGGCCGAGCCAAGGGAAATTGTTCATCCTTGTGATCAGCAGTGGGGAGGCCACCTCGCTGTCAGCCAGGGGAAGGGAAGGGTGACGTGGGAGCTGATCTCTGCTGCAGCTGCTTGGGAGCAAGTGCGAGGACACGGAGCCAAACGCATCTCAGTGATGCCAAACGGCATAACTAGGGATGGTGGGCACACAGGGGACCTTCAGAGATTTGGGATGGACATCAGGAAACATTTCTTCATCCGAGTGTGGTCCAGCTCTAAGACAGGTCACTGGAGTGATGGGGATCCGTGTCCTTGGGGGGTTTCCAGACTCAGGTAGGCAAAGCCGCATCCTCCCTGACCTAATGCTGCAATAGTCCTGCCGTGAGCAGGGAGCTGGGCTGGGCATCCCTGAGCTCCCTTCTGCAGCTCTGCTGGGATCCACAGCGCTGTGCCTGCTGGACATCACTCTGCTCTGGCAGGACTTGGTTCCAGGCTCTTCTCCCCTGACGTTGCAAAGGTCCAGGTTGGCTCCCTGGTCCCATCCCAGCCATGCCCACCACCCGGAGGAAGGCCCAGGGCTCTTCAATCGCTTACTTACCTGGTGTGATCTTTCTTACTGACCTTGGGATGGACAGAATCTCATCCTGGATGTATCCACTGACTTTTGATGGAGGTGGGAAGACACCAAACATGGTGGCAATCAAATCAGTATCTTATACAAGAGTCCAGAGGCTCCCTGCAGCCCATAGTCCTGTGAACACTTTCTGGCTCTTCAGAGACCAGTGTGAGCAGCCCTTGGTCCCCAGCCAGGCCCTACCATTCCCAAAAGCCTTTTGCTTCCTCTGTTTGCCCTTCTCCCCTGGGGAATGAGCCAGCCCTGCCAGGACAGCTCAGCTCTGCAGGGCAGGGACTCCTGCTGCTCGCCCTGGGGCTCCTGGCATGTTGTCAGCACAGCTCGGGGCACCCTGCTCTGATACCATCTTATTTATGGCACATCCTTCCTGTCTTCTCCCTGCTATTATTGCCTGAAATGCTGTAATTTAGATTCCGGCTGTGTTTGATTGCAAACTCCCCCAATCTACAAATTTCAGTGACAAGCACTGGAGCAGCTCATTTACATGCCGAAGTGATCAATCTGCAACTGCTTGTTACACCAGAGAATAAATAAATAACGGATACATTAAAGAATGGGGAACAATCAGCCAAATTAACCAATAGATGTCGAATAATGACAAGCCCTGACATCCTTAACAGGGAACAAGAGAGGGAGGGATGGGACAAGCTTTCCCAGCATTGCCCAGGGCTGCTCAGCACTCATCTATCTCCTCTCGTCCCATGAGCCAGCGGAGATGTGCATCAATGACAGGAGACAGCCAGCAAGGGCTGGAGCCTGAAATCCTGGCTCTCAAACCGCATACCTGTGTTTATTCCTCACACCTGCTCTGCCCGAGCATCCATCGTAGGAATAACCCATCATGTGAATAACCCATCCCCTGGGACGGCAATTAAAGGGCTTCAGACGTGTGGCAGTGTGCCACCCAGCGTCACTCGGTGTGGCAAGCAGCTTTGCAGCCCGATTCTCACCTGACATCTCACTAAATCCTTCCAGAGCACCATCTTTCTCCACAAGACCCTGACAGGAGGATGGATCCAGGTGGGGCTCAGTTTCTTCTCCGAGGTAACAAGTGACAGGACAAGAAGGAAAAAGCCTCAAGTTGTGCCAGGGGAGGTTTAGGTTGGATGTTAGGGAAAGTTCTTTCACTGAAAGGACTGTCAGGCACTGGCATGGGCTGCCCAGGGCACTGGTGGTGTCACCATCCCTGGAGGGATTTTTGATGTGGATGTGGCGCTTCGGGGCATGGTTCAGTGATGGACCTGGCAGTGGTGGGTTAATGTTTGGACTCCAAGACCTTAGGGGGCTTTCCCAAACTTTATGCTTCCATGATCCTCTGATTCTGTTTGGGGCAGCCCAGCTCAACAGCTGCAGCATCCATCTGGGTGCTTATTCAGGCACCAGTAAGCCACCAGTGGCTGCAGAAAGGTGGATGATGTGAGCTGCCCTCCCCTCCCAGCGGGTGCAGGTGGCCGACTGGGATGCTGGTGACTGGCAGCAGAGGGGTGTGCGGTGCCTGCCAGCACTGCTGATCCCCATCACTGCCTCCCGCTCCGTGACAGGTAAGTGCCAGCTGTCGGATTTATCCTCCTCTGGCAGCTCCTGCCTGTCAGCGCTCGGCACCCCGGGGATCCCCAGCGGGGAAGGCAGCGCAGCAGCATCCCCTCCCTGTTGTCTGCTGTCAGCAGCTTGTGTGTGCCTGCAGGCACTGGGGACGTGGGGAGGCCGTGCAGGGGTCACCTCCCTTCCACGAAGGGCTGCGGGGCTGGGAGGGCACTGACCCGTCTCGCCTGGCACCCCCAGCTGGGAGGGCAGCCAGAGGTGAAGGAGCTGCCCCGTGGCCCGTGCTGAAAGGAGGAGGCGTGCTCAGGGTGAAAATCATCTGGAGCAGAGTTCCTGGGTGTGCAGCAGAGCCAAGAGGCCATAACAGGTGCCCTAAATCATGTGGATGCTCACCTGAGTGCTCGGGTTCCCCAAATACCAAGGCACTGTCCTCTTTGGGGATGATTTTGTGACACCTGGGGCTCCGCGGAGCATCTACATCCTCTGGCTATTCCAGGTAACCTCTGCACTGGGACTGGCCCCATTCCATCTCATCTGGGGGTCCCCTGCATTGTCCCAGCCCCTTCTCTGACACGGTTACCAGTCCAGGGGGGTCCAAGGCTGGCTCAGGGACCCCCGGGGAGCAGCACGTGTCAAGAACCAAGGCAAAAGAAAGAAAGGCGCTCTTCCCCCTCGGGTTAAGTTCTTCAGGTGTTTATTCTATGGATCCAAGAAGGGAAAGAGGACGAGGACCCTGGGAGAGCCCCTTTTGACCCCCCCAGGGAGGAAGAGGCAGGAGAAAGACCCCCGCCAGTAGAGTACAGCTGACGTGGGGGGTCGGGGCAGGGTCCCAGGTGAAGGCGCATGGTTTCAGAAGTTACAACATCACCATGCGCGAGGGACAAGCCAAGACATGTGTAACACAACATAGTGGAATACAGCACCGCGCCGTGCTGGAGCCTGCCCGTGGTGCTGCTGGAGGGCTTCTGGAGCTGCCCCGCACGGAGGACCCGGCAGGGCTGTGCCACCCCCCGCACCTCCGCCGCGACCCTCTCCTCACCGAGCCAACCCCTCCTGCGCCCCGGTGTCGGGAGGGCCGAGCTGCCCCCACCCCGGGAAAGGGCGTTTGGGGCCGCTGTGGAGATGGGGTGACACAGTGGTGGCCCGAGGGGGTCCAAAGGGCTAGCTCAGGACCCTGGGGAGCAACACGTGTCAAGGAACCTAGGTAGGGGAAAGAAAGGCGCTCTTCTCCTCGGATGTGTCCCTTAGGTCTTTACGTCGTTGAATCCAAGAAGAGAAGCGGCCGGGGGCCTCCTGAGGACCCCTTTTGACTCCCCAGGGAGGAAGGGGAGGGGGCGAAAGCCCGTCACCAATAGGGTACAGCTTGCATGGGGAGAGGGGGCAGGTCCAGGTAAAGATGTGTGGTCTCAGGGGGTTACAACACCAACACGCGCGAGGATGAGTCCAGACTTGTCCAACAATGTATCACCCAGTGCAAAATCTACTAATAACGTGTCAGAAACCCAATGTTAGTGGAATACAACAACAGGGGTGTCCCGGCTGCCACGCGGGGTGCCTGGCACAGGGGTCCGAGTGGCCGCTCTGCAGCCGGACACGCCGCGGGACCGCCCCGTGTGGGAAATACAAAAAGGTGAAAAGGCCCTGAAGGTGTGGGAAAACANAGGGGGCGAAAGCCCGTCACCAATAGGGTACAGCTTGCGTGGGGAGAGGGGGCAGGTCCAGGTAAAGGTGTGTGGTTTCAGGGGGGTTACAACACCAATATGCGCGAGGATAAGTCCAGACTTGTCTAACAATGTATCGCCCAGTGCAAAATCTACTAATAACGTGTCAGAAACCCGACGTTAGTGGAATACAACAGCGGGGGTGTCCCAGCTGCCACGCGGGGTGCCTGGCACAGGGGTCTGAGTGGCCACTCTGCAGCCGGACATGCCGCGGGACCGCGCCAGGGGCCGCCCCGTGTGGGAAATACAAAAAGGTGAAAAGGCCCTGAAGGTGTGGGAAAACAGCCGGTTTCAGAAAATGCAGCACAAGAATTTAGGATCCGCTGTACAAGCTAGAAGATGGAGGAAGATACACTTATAAAGTAGAGCAAGGACACTAAAACAGTGGTTAGTCTCTAGGTCTAGCTGAGAAAGGATTTGAAGTAACGGAAAATGTGCTTAGCAAGATAGATAAGTTAAAACTTAATAATGGAATATTGTACGCTATTATATAAGGCATACAAGCAAGTATTGTTTTAAAGATGATGTACGTATATGCATAAGGACAGGCTAAAACAGTTGTCTATGAACTTTAGATGCTTGTTACTGGCTAGAAAGCCTTTAAGAACACTCTGTAACCAGGAAGTTTTTGGATGCCTGCGGCTACGTGAGCTATGTAACCTTTTCCGTGTCTCAATTCTGTGTATGAGACTGATGCTGGAATAAAATAATGGAATAGCTCCTGACGCGTTTGCCGGGTCTCCCCGTCCCGTTTGAGCAGGAGGAAAAGAGATGGCACTGCGACAACCCCGTGCCACCGCGGTGGCTGAGGCAGCGGTGGCTGAGGCAGCAGTGGCCGAGGCAGCAGTGGCCGAGG